>WAAE01001032.1:3383-16836 GCA_013400495.1 Nicator chloris
GTATAAAAGAGCAAAATTTTGAAAAGCAAACTAATTTTAACTATGGTCATTTTATTTTTTTTCTGGACTTGCAACATGACTTTATTTCAAGGTGGAAGATAAAACACAGCTTTCTGCCCTTTTATGGGTATAACCCCATGTTTACAGGAAAAAAAATTGGTTTCTAATTCTTCACTGTGCTCTGTGAGAGATCTTGTGAAAAAAATTTTGACGAATCTTTGGCTGAATTTGACCTCAATCATGAGGGGAAAACCATGAGGTATTCAAGTAGCAAAGCTTAAAATGTAGTCTTGAACAAGTATTTGCTGTTCTGGGCAGATCAAGCAGCAGCAAATGTAGCATTTAGTTTTGCTTAGGAGAAGAAAAGTCAGTATCAATTTGCATGCTTGTATTTAGTTGGATATCAGAAACATCTTGAACTCCTTGACTCCAGAAAATGAAATTGCCTAAAATCCCAAAATTGCTGAGAAAAATGCAATGTCTTTCTCCCCTGTGTTTATGTTTTGACTAAAACTCTGGACTCAACCACTCTAGAACTTAAACTACATTAAACTCCACAAGGAAAGGAATACCTTTTTCTTATCAGAACATTTTGAAAAATGAGATTTGCACAACACTGATAAATTCTCTGTTACTCAGTGCACAGGGAAGGGAGTGCAGTAGCAATTATTTTTTATTTTAAATATAAAGGCAGTTCATTTGAACCTTCAGTTCTAGAGCAGAAGACAATTTCCCATAAGAGGGTCACAGCTTATATGAAAGGGGACAAGATGTCCTGCCTGTAAACGCATTTTGGCTACAGATCAAAATGCTGTTCATTTGCAATGAACAGCAATATATGATACATTCTATATTTTTCTTTGTAAATTATGCATGTTAACATTTTGCTAGCCTATGCTTTTTGTAGCATTAAATCTGGAACCTGGACAGATTTTTCCCCGCCCTTCATTTTTCATGTATTTTAATGAAAACTTCAGGACAGCTTGCTATGGAGGAAAACCTGGCCATATTCTCTATGATCTCAAATAGATAATTAATATTTGTTCTTATGTTTGCTATGTAAACAAAAAGATCTTGTCCCTAATGAGATTATTATCTATGAATTTGCCAATGATAGGTAGCTAATGCATATTATTATATTAACAACTATTAAGTAACTCTTAACAACTTAAAATGTTTGTTTTCCTTGTTAATGTTGGCCAGGGTAGAAAATTATCTTCATAGTATAGTTAAGATATAATTAAAAAGCAAGATTTGGTCCATAGGGCTTGTTTTTCATATTTATGTCACAAACAAGAAAAATCTCTGAGTTGAAAAAACTAGTCTGAGGACAAAATACAGACACAAAAAGAGGAATTACTCTTTTTAACTGCAAAAGAGGGTTGGGGGTTTTTTCCCATTGAAGAGTAAATATATATTTCTTAATGGTGAAAGGAAGGAAGGAGATTTCTTGTTGGTTGGTTTTCATTTTCCATAAATAACTTGGGAAGAGGAGGATACTGCCACTAAACAGGTAATTATGCAAAGTTGTATCTGGAAATAAACCACGTTTAGGGGGTATTTATTAATTTCAAGCAGTGAAGTTCATGTTGAGGCCCAAGATGCAGATAAATTACCTCATGTAGTGCTCTCTCTCCTTAAATTCTTAAGAAGTTTTATACATATCTACATTCAGGTGACGTTTTCACAGGATTATGTACTTAAGCTCCATTTTATATTTCATTAGGAGCAGTAGGTCACTCAGATCCCGTAACTACCTAGAAGTTTTGGTTTCCCCTATGTAAATAATTTTAAATTATCAACACAGTATTTAGTCAGATTTAATTAAATCAGATTCTTAAAATCCCTCTGTAATTACTTTGTAGCCAACTTTTATTTTGCTGATGTTGGCAACCAAAAATTTCTTCTCCAAATAATTTTTGAATAGAAGTTTCCAGAGAATGCTGAAGTTCAATTTTCAGAAGAGTTATTTTATTTATTTAATTGCCATAAAGTTCCTAACACTTAAATTTTATCTTGAGATCTGTCTTCTTCTGCTTAAATTTTTTCATTCTTTTCTTGTTATTTTTGAATGATTTTCTGGTCATAGAAATGTATCATCTGCCGTAGATTTATTGGCTCTGTGTGAGGCTTAACAGCTAAATTTGACTTCAAATTTGTGTTGCAAAGCAACAGATTAGAAACTTTTTATGACATACCCAAGAAATAAATAAAAACTCAGAGCAGAATAATTGGAGACAGCTGGAATGATCAGAGCACAAAAGATACAAGGGAGGAGACTCACAGGATTTCTATTTTTTTTTTTTGCTCAATCAGGCAAAGCAACAAATAGAAAAATTGGTCTGTTTTTCTCAAATTTGACACAAAGAACAGATCTTTCTGTGCTAACCTTCCATTTCTCACTTGTGTATGAGCCAGTTTCTGCTCTGATGGGCAAGAACGACAATGGCACCCACCTGTCACACAGGCTGGTCCTGTTTTCAGATTTACCTGTCAGTAAGGAGGCAGCTCCCTTCTAATAAAAAGATAAAGCAGTGTTCCTAAAGTTTGGCACCAGAATATGCAGTACATAGAACAAATACAGAGATTTAATGTATTTTTAAATAAATGATGACAGCTCAATTATTGCACGTATCTGTGCAGCATTAGATTCAGTGATATTCTTTTTTTCTTACCTGTTTATTTTGAAAAGAATGATTCTTTCATTTTCAGGCATCTCCTGCCTGACATTCCTCAAAAGTGTATTAAAACTTTAGCAAACAATTTCTCATACTCTTTTTTTTTTTCTTGAAAAGTGCTTCAATTTTTTTTTGTAAATCACAGATTTTCTGAAGTGCAGAATTCAGTCCCTGAAAATGAAGCCATTTTGATGGTGTAGAAATTGGTGCAACAACCTCAGCGAATGTCAAGCAGGGTGTTTAAATATGAATGCTTCCTTTTTAAAAGATGTTGGATTAGAGGAAGTGTTTCCTGTGCTGCGTGTAGTTATTTATTCTGATAAAAACTAGAAAAGGAATGGTCTTTCTCTTGTTCTAAATCATCTTGGTGGGATGGCCTTTGCTACTGAACACATCACTGCTCTTTGGATATATATATATATGGTGTTAAGGATGGATTGGGAAGGAAGATTCTTGCTCTGTGCTTCATAAAATTCTCCAAGACTCTTGCTGACATATGACAGCAGTGGTTAAAAAGTGCCATTATCTGTCAGATGGGATGCAGATTTTTTGAAAGCTTAGAGGGAATTGAGGATGATCTACATGATTAAAAATGGTTTCAAAGTACAGGACTCAGTAGAAGATATTTTTCTTCAGGGAAACACTAAACCCTGGAAACTACAAATGACAGACGGTGGAAAAGGCATTCCAATAAGTCTGTGACTGTGTTCAGCAGCTACCAAGGTTATGCTGAACTCAGCAGAAATATCATTGTTGGCAAAGGGCAGGGAAGCTTGTGAAAATTCCTTAATTCATAATACCACCAGAACAGCAGATAAGCTTTGTGAGACAAACTAGTAAAAGGTAGGAAGAGACAGCACTACAAGCAGGCATTTGTTTAAAGAAGATCTCTGAAAATTCTTACCTTGGAAAAGCTGATGTCAGGTGTGGCAGGAAATTGCTAGGCCTTTCAAAATGGTGAACGTCTAAGGAGACACAAGTTTAACACAGACTTTTAGATTCTAAGAATCTATATGTGGTATATTTACACAAGACCCCATAACTCACTTATTATGAAACTGTGGAATCACAGAATGGCTTGGGCTGGGAGGGACCCTTAAAGCTCATCCCATTCCAGTGCCTCTCCCTTCCATGGCAGGGATGCCTCCCAGGCTGCTCCAAGCCTCAGTGTCCAGCCTGGCCTTGGTCACTGCCAGGGATCCAGGGGCAGCCACAGCTTCTCTGGGCACCCTGTGCCAATGGCTTTTGAAAATGTCTGTTTTGCAACATCAACACACTTTCATCATTTTTCTTGCTAAGTCTAAATTTTGTCCCTAGTCAACTTATTTTTCTCTCCTAACATTACAGAGGCTGCAAATAAGGCTCCTGTCCATCCAAAGTAGTTCAAATATTTTTCAGACAAGAGTACAGCACAAAACATGACACAGTCTCTGAAGACAAATTAATTAACCTTCACATTTCTCAAAAACTCATTGTTATTTTAGGTGACAGAAAGAGAAGGAATTTTATTGGAAGATGGACTTAAAAGAAGTGTATTACATTGTGTTTAGAGATACTAAACTCCCTATAAAGGTATATAATTCAGAAAATATCTCTTTTGATTAAATTCTGTTTGGATATATCTCTATGTCTATTTAACTGAATAGTTTTGATTATGATATATCATTCCAGATGACATTTTTAGTATGAAGATCTATGGTTGGTTTTAAATAATTTTTCATCCTCAAAACATACATTGGTATTAAAAAACAAAGGTATTGAACTGAACCAAAACCTGTTGCTTTTACAGAAACACAAATATTCAGTAAATGTAAAAATCATTTTATTCTGGCAACCCCCCCGTTTTGTTATTTTTTGTCAGATTGAGAGTAGGAAGAAGTTGAAACACTGAGTAGTTTCTAAATACATAGAAAATAAAAGGGTGTGAAAAAAAGATTTTTTTCATGATGCACAGGTGGGAGATTAAGTGTTTATATGATTTGATCAGGGTCCACAAAAAAGCTGTTGGCAGGGATTCCCGACCTTTTGTTTTCATCACTTGCCCATTTTCCCAAAGACTGGTTCTCTCTTTTTTCACAACTTACAATAACAAATTCCTTTTTACACATTCTTACAGTAGTGATCAAACATGAGCTGTTTTGGAATTGAGAGAGATTTAATACATACTAATTTGCTGTGATATAATTGCATACAATATAATTACCATTTAGAATGAGTTTTAAAGCAGTTATAAACAAATTGAAATAATTTAGAATCATTTAAAATAACTGCATTTGGCAAAGTTTTGCTGTGGCAGCTCCACCACAGGATTTCTGATTTAGCCTGCTCTTTCTGACTGTCATATTCTTTTTTCTTAGCATGAAACCATGGGTGGTGGATTATGATTATAATTCAGTACATTTTAATTAAAATTAAAACATCACATGAGGTTGTTCAGAGTGGAGAATGACACTGGAATCAAAATCTGTATTAAAAAAATCAAATTATTATGTCACGAGTGATTGAGTGCTGGAAAATTTCATTGGCAGTCTGAAACAAGGAAATTAGTTTGATGTTTTCCTTCCTCTTACAGATACATCTGACAACGTTTCTGTGCCATTTCATCACTGGTCCAGGACTTGTGTGTTGAACAGATGCCTTGAGAATGCTGACTTGGAGCAGTGATTAGACAGATGCAAGAGAATAAAGTAGGTATTTATTGAGAGGCCTTTAAGGATACACCTTGGGCAGTACAAGAGCCTGGCCAGGGCTACACCCAAGGTGGACCCAAAATGGTCACAAAATGGACGACCAGCCACAAGGTCTCACACTTTCATAAGTTTTGGTCCATTTGCATATTGGGGTCTAATTGTCCAGTTACAGCTTCAGATTATGAAGTCCCATCCCTCTTGTTTCCTCTCTTCATCCAACTGTTCTTTATGCTTTTGGGCCTGAAACTTGTAACCGTTGTCCTTGGTCTCCATCTGTAAAAGGAGTTGTTTTGTCTACCTACTCTGTGAAGAGAGCTTACTAGCACTGAATATGTGGCTCAGAACTACACACCTAGGCAGCACAGAATCTAAAAATATGAAGGCTAAAACTTAAGGCATCATTTCCCCACTCCAGTGAACGGCTTTGCAGTTGATTTAACTGTAAGGGCACAGGATAGCTTCTTGTGCTTTAAGAGAAAGGAAAACCAGTGAAACTTGTCATTAATTGGAATCAGATTTTCCACCAGCTGAAGCATTTCTGCACTGTGATATGTTGTCCTTTTGCCCAAGGTCCTGTTGTTTCTATAGTCCGTGGTGGTATCATTTCAGAATTGTGCTCTAACCCTATTGAGATGCTTGCTCAAATTTTCCTCCAAACTTTTACCTGTGTATTTATATAATGCAAGTGGATAATTGAAAGCCGCTTTTCAAAATTAAAAAAAAAGAAATATATATATAGGTATTCATCCTCATAAATAAATAGCTCTGGTGCACCAGAGGCATTTTGCTTTACCTTCTGCCTTATTGTCTTCCTGAGGTCTGTACAGATTAGCACTGTGTCATGATTTGTCATGTCTTACTGCTTCATTAACCTTTAGTGTGGTGGCATTTCCCAGATTGCTTGCAGAATTATTTCAGATGAATATGTCTGTGTGGATAGGCAATGTCAAATATTGCAGCTTTCTGCTTAAAATATTGTTATTTGCTATCACTAGGGACATTATTCATTGGAATAGAGGCTGCTGAGACTCCCAGATCCACACTTTTCTAGTGGCTTTCTTTTAACCCCAGCTTTGAGCATTCAAAATCAATGCAAGCCTTGCTTTGCTTTCTGTGGAGAAATTTTGAAACATTAAACCAGCTGCAACTTGAAAGAAAAGCTGTTTTCAGTGCTTGTTTATCTATTTAGCTCTAGCCAAGAGCCTGCTTGCCTATTTGATGTAGCCATGGCTGTTCTGCACCATGTAATAAAAAAGCTGTTTTAATGAGAGAGAATATGAAGTTTCCTTTCTTAGTCTTGAAGAGGTGACAAGAAAATATTTCTTAAAAAGAGAGCAAACCTGCACAATTTCTTAATTGTCCCCTGTGAGAAAAGGTTGTTTTACTTATAGAAACAGAATGGATTGGAAGCCATCTTAACTAAGATGTTTCAATTGAATCCTAAATTTTCTTAAAAGGACAAAAAAACAGTCAACAAGATACTTCAAATGGTTCCTTTTTTTGTTTCTTTGTCTGTTCAAGTAATCTGTTAATAATCTCCAAGTTCTTTTAGCCATTACCTGTATTTTTTAATTCACCATTGCTGCCATGATAACCTGCTGCATTTATAACATGTTCAGTGAAAGGAGAATAAATTCTCAGCTTTTACTTCTGAAAAAATAAGATTAACTTCAGCAAATAAAGTGGAAAAGCTCACGGGGATAAAAAAGGGGGTTGATGGATACATGTGAAGACAAATATAAAGCAGTTTCCCCTTCTGTAACCATCAAGCCAACAAAAATACAGATACTGAAAATACCCTGGAAAGACATTTGAGCAATTACGTTAATTTAGGTAATCCCATCAAACAGTTTAGATAGGACTGGCAGCTGTTTTACGTCCTTAAAATAAAAGCTGACAGATTTAAACGGTGGAAAACATGAGTCAATGTTTCACACCTTTTCAGCGTAAAACAAGTGAAGGTTGACATATTTTTAATACCTAAAGATTAAAATTTAAATTAAAAAAGTCCTGAGACATTTTCAATAAAACATGAGAAGCTTATGAAATATCTACAAAAGTTTAAAAAATATATATTTACTGAAGGTGAGTGAAAGAGTTAATGACAGTAGTGGCACTGCTTAAAATAATGTGAGAATCATAAAGATCACTTCTGGTGAAGAACAGTTCTAGGAAATAAAATGACGATATGGGAGGTAAGTAATAAGGATTTAGTAAAAGATAAACCACCAAATTTCCATAATTATTGGGTTAGGATTATTTATTTCAGTAGTTGTAAGAAGAGGAGGAGTATTTTTGAAATTGTAATGCTTGATTTACAAACTTGAATATTCCTGTCTTTAAAGAGAACATTTTCCTATTCAAATTGTTTTATTCGTATATAAGTATTTGAAAACCTTTGTAAAGCTTCTGTTTCAAGTGGTTTTTTCCCCAATTTCCATATTTTCAAATTAATGTAGTGGTAATAAATAATATATATGGTAATCTTAGATTTAATAATAAATCTTTGCAGATACGTGAGGCAAGTGGATCAATTAGTACAAATTAACATGCACTATTACAGATTGCTTATTTAATTGCTTATTACTATATAATTACTTACAATTATCAGTGTAGAGCACCTACTGAAGTAACAGAACATATATGCTGATTAATGGAATCACCAATAGTAATACATTGGACTCATCCAATAAATCCTCTCAGTTCATCACAGCAAATAGTGTGTAGGGATGGTACAAAGCCATCCTGTATTCTAGATTTGGGTCAAAACCATGTTGCCCCAGGGCAGATCTGTTCCTTTTGTCTGTTTGCCAGAACTTTCCATCCAAATTCTGCAGTTAATCAGATGAGGACCCAAAAGTACAGTGAGGGCTCATCAGAAAGGACAGAATTTGGTGGGCAAGAGCTGGGACCTCAAATCAGAACCCCCTGTGCTGGGCTGAGCCCCAGCGTGGGCAGCAGGGGAGGGGGGGTTCTGCCCCTCTGCCCCCTCAGCTGAGACCCCACCTGCAGAGCTGCCCCAGCCCTGGGGCCCAGCACTGCAAGGAGCTGGAGCTGCTGGAGCCAGGCCAGAGGAGGCTCCAGGATGAGCAGAGGGATGGAGCAGCTCTGCTGGGAGGAAAGGCTGGGAGAGCTGGGATTGTTCAGCCTGGGCAGGAGAAGCTCTGGGGTGAGCTCAGTGTGGCCTTGCAGTGCCTGAAGGAGCTGCAGGAAAGATGGAGAGAGACAATTGACAAGGGCTGGAGGGACAGGACACAGGGAATGACTTCCCAGTGCCAGAGGGCAGGGAGGGATGGGATATTGGGAAGGAATTGTTCCCTGAGAGGGTGGGGAGCCCTGGCACAGGGCGCCCAGAGAAGCTGTGGCTGCCCCTGGATCCCTGGCAGTGTCCAAGGCCAGTCTGGACATTGGGGCTTGGAGCATCCTGGGACCGTGGAAGGTGTCCCTGCCCATGGCAGGGGTGGCACTGGATGGGCTTTGAGGTCCCTTCCAGGCCAAACCATTGTGTGGTCCTATGATTCTATAAGCAGCTTCTTCTGACTTCATTACAGCCCATCCCTAAAGGCTTTTCATCTTTCAACCATTACTGATTACCCTTCTATGCATCCTGGTCCCATTAAAAAAGTTCAAATATTCTGCACAAAAAAAGTTGGGATTTTTGCCAAAAGTGCGAAAACAAGGATGCGAAACAAAGATGGAAGACAAGGAGATGTGAGATCTATGCTTAGCTTGCCCATTTTTGCTGTTTGGAAAACTGGTAAAAAGGTACAAGGCTGTCTAAATGTTTCTGAGCATGTTTGGGTGTGGTTACCTGTCATGGAAAGGTCTCTTTATTTTTAAGGGTAGTGTATTATATTAACATTGAGATTTTAACAATTTGTTTCCTATAATCCAAATGTATATTCACACCAGAATTTTCTGAGAGACTCTTCAACTTTTCCTTCCTAATTTACTTTTCAGAATATATAACATGGATGTCTCTTAATAGAAAAGTAAATTGTTTTTATTACAGGGCCATTAGAGTGTTAAATGGTGGAATCTGTCATTGTCATACCTCTCTTATTTTTTATTCAGTCTTTACCTGTGAAATTTAACTGTATAGTTATCTCATTATGCTTTGTAACCAGGCAGTACAGGTAGATATATTCTGAGTCAGACATCAGGTGGGTAAAACTGTGGTTTTTCCTTGACTCTAGATGAAGCAGAGCTGCCTTCACCAAGATGTCTGGACTGAGGTGAGAGTGATCGGTTGTTAAGTACATGTGGAAAATTAAATATTGTTAATATATACGTTTAAAATATTTCTCAAGATTTTTCAAAGTGAATATGCAGCGTTTGTTCTCTAATGGTGGATGCATACACGTTGGTAAAAGTTTGGGGCAAAGCGATTGAAAAAATCAAAGATAAATAAGCTAGTTTTGATAAATTTGATATAAAATGCTAGGAGGTTTATCTTATGATCTACAGATTGTCTTGCAATCTACAATTAGTTTCAAATTTTCCTGAAAAATGGGTTTTTAAGAAAGTGTGCACACTTGCACACAGGGTCATTTCCACTCTGCTAATTTTTGATCTGTAAAGTAAATATGATTTGAGGGACTTGTGTATGATAATAGTGGTGAACAAACGCCTGATTCCTTTCCTAAAGAAGGAAAAATACCCATACATATTCTGTCCTTCACCAATCACAGCTAAATCTGTGCCCAAACCAAAAAAACAACATTCTCAGAAGGCCCTCTGTTCTCTCTTTCCTTGTGCTTTGAGTGCAATAAAACCCCAACATTGTTTAACAATCAAATTTAACCTTAAAACTACCTTTTGCATGAAAAAAGCATGAAGCACATGAATCTTTGAATTCACTAGTGTTGGTTCACTATAGTTTATATTCATGACCTGGTAGCAATCAGTGGAAAAATTAAAATGCAAAGAGGCAAATAGTATTCAAAAATGATGTTTTAAGGAAAGTGTTTCATTGCAGATGGCAAAAATAATTTTTTAAGCAGTCCGTAACTTAGCAGCAAGTTTTATTTTAAAACATCATATAATACATAGAAATGTGGGGGGTTTTTGATACAAGAAAGCATTTACTCTGAAAATACTCACTCAAAATTGTTGTAAGTATATAAGAAATGATGGATGGGAATAATTTCAAACCATTCAGAAGTGACATTTAGATGGATATTTATCTTAGTGTAGGAGAATTACAGTGGTCTGAGAATCACTAGAACAAACAGTTTCCCTGTATGATTTCCTTAAGATTTTATGATAAGATTTCCATAAGGTTTTATTACCAACAAAAATCTTAATATTTCAGATTGTATCCAAGTTAAAACATGGCTTCATGCATATTTGCTTTTCTATTTTGATATGAAAATGATGTGTTAAAAATAATTAGATGATACAGGAGCGGTAAAAACAGATAGAAAAAGGAATATATGAAGAAGAAAAAAAAAAGAAAAAAAAGACAAAATAATTTCAAGCTTTGCATTTTTCCTGCTTGCCTGAGAGATTGGGCTAATGGAGACGCTCTTGTCATTGGCATGAGTAGATGGCAGTGGAAGGAGGATCAGTGTAGACAATTTCCCACTGCTGAGTGGTTTCCAGGTGCTCAGACAGGACCTGGAGGCCACTTCAAGTTTACAGTCAGACATTTCCAGGATGCTCTTCTGGAAAAATTTCCTTACTGAAGTTTCCCCTGAATAGGAGCAGATTTAGGTCTTCACCCACCATCTGTTAGTACTTCTGAAAGGCAAGGAGGTTTTCCCGTACAAAAGGGACTTTTTGCAACAAAATTCTTTCTTTATCCTCTCTTGTGAAGTGCTTGTTTTACTTTTTCTCTGCTGTACAACAAAACATCCTGAAGAATTTCACTTAGCAAAAGTCTTGGTGTCCTTGCCTTCCCTCACACATCAGAAATTGTGTAGGACAAAGTAAATCATCAAATGGGTTTGGAAGATGCAGTGGTTGCAGCAAATACCTTTGAGACCATGTCAAAGGAGGAAAACAGGGTAATATTTTTGGGAAGATGAGGTTCATGGGTGTCTGAATGTTCAGACTTTGAATGCAAATGTGATCCTGTGTGTGGATTTCAGTCTATTCTCCAACCCTTGAACAATTTCAGTGGCTTAATAACATTTCTCCACAATTTACCCAAGAAAGCCTGGAACTCTATTTCAGAAACTTTAACTGCAAGCCAGAAATAAATTGGGATCTAAGACTCATTTTATTATTGCTGTTCTTTTATTTATCTCTCATGATACATAGATTTGTACTTACTATGGTTGTGTGATAAATTACATTTGGAAGGAAGTCATGTCTCAGTTTTTATGTTCAGTACCATATATCTCATTTCATTACTTCACTCTCTGTACTGTGTGGTGGAGGAAAGGAGAGCATAGTTAGACCACCTCTATGTCCATGTTGGTACTTTCTAATTTTGAACAGGCTCTTGAGTGTTTTTTTTCCCTTTTTACAATAATGTTGCTGTAATGTGCTGATATGTAGATTATATGGATTTATATCTTGTATTTCACAGCCATTGACTCTCAAAAAGCTTAGAGTGTCTTGAAAGTTTTAATAGAGTTCAATATTCTAACCTTTGTTTACCTTTACATGTACACATAGTCCTCATCCCCCAATTAAACTTTTATTTTTAGGGTTTTTGTTGTTGTTGTTGTTGTTTGTTTTGGTTTTTTTTTAAATTGTGTGTTTCTTCCCTGATTTGACTGAATATTGATATTGGACTTTGATATGCAAATGTGATCCTGTGTGTGGATTTCAGTCTATTCTCCAACCCTTGAACAATTTCAGTGGCTTAATAACATTTCTCCACAATTTACCCAAGAAAGCCTGGAACTCTATTTCAGAAACTTTAACTGCAAGCCAGAAATAAATTGGGATCTGACTCATTTTATTGTTGCTATTCTTTTATTTATCTCTCACACGATTTCTGGTGTGTGAGGGAAGGCAAGGACACCAAGACTTTTGCTAAGTGAAATTCTTCAGGATGTTTTGTTGTACAGCAGAGAAAAAGTAAAACAAGCACTTCACAAGAGAGGATACAAAGAGAATTGGTTGCAGAAAGTCTGCAGGCATTATGAATAAAAGTGTCACAAGATCAGTATCAAACATACAACAGGTGCAAACTACTCTGTTTCCAAAGCTATGGAAAAGAAAAAGGTGAAAAAAAATAATTTCTGTGCTTAGGCTTTTTGGATGATTTATTTCCATAGCACAGTGAATAATCTCATAATGAATAAGTGGCTACTAATAGAATGGAGTCAAGAAGTCCAGTGCTTTGTGGAAGAAGGATTTCTATACCATATATGAAGCAAATATGAAATTATTGACTCTTACTGAGAACAGGGTTACAGTAGGTTTATTTTTTCAAAGCACTGTATCAGTACATATCCTACTGTTTTTCTGGCAAACCCTACACTTTCTTTTTCAGGGTTGAATCATTATGCTTGCATTTGATTTCCGTGAAAAAAGCATCTCATTCCAGCTGAGCTGGTGTTCCACAGCAACGTCCCCATTAATTAGGACCATGCCTTTTACAAAATGGCATACCAGTTATGTGGGTTTTTTTCAACAATTTCCTTCTGAAAACAAAATTTATCCTTCTATTAAAGTCTTACACAAATTGTTTTCTGACTTCCTGTGTAAACCTGTGGCCTTTGGGTCAATTTGTTCCAACAGGGTGTACTCTCATGATCTAAATATAATTTTTCTAACTATATTTCCAAGCATGAATGTCAACTGCTCTCCCCAGTTCAACCAGAGAATGACCAAGGATCTGAAATTTTTAAGGGAAACAAGAAGACCCTGAAGATCCCAAAGAATTTTAGAGATTCCTGCACCACTCTGTTGGCTGGACAAGCCTCTTTTTTGTGTCTCTCGGGTGTTTTAGTTTCAGTCAGAGTTTAGGTGGGATGAAAGAACTATGGATGACAGAAAGAACTACAGGATGACAGAAAGCACTGGGGATGAGAGCAAGTTCCTATGCACATGAGACTGGGAAACTCCATTCCTAAAGCCAAGCTTCAGGAAATTAAATCTTTCTCCAAATTTTATTGGTTATCAAAA
>WAAE01001033.1:5471-53405 GCA_013400495.1 Nicator chloris
GGTTTTGATCAAAATCTGACATAATTTTTAACTCTTTTGAAATTATTTTATATAACCCTTTAATACCTAATATCAAGTTTAACCCTAAAATTACATTATCAGAGCCCTGTTTACCAGAAGCAAATATTTGTATATGAGCTATAATCTTCAGGTGCTACACCCACAGATGTCCCAGATAAATTGCTAAGAGCTGTGGGCAAGAAAAATCTAGTACCAAACTTATGGAAAGAAATTATTTTTATATTGCAAGGTGTTCTGGAAAACATCTCGATTAACTTAAATCATACTAATAACTGGGTTTTTTTTTAATTCCATGCCAAATGGAGAAAATTCAGAAATCTAATATTAATTTCAAGGTGATTGTAACAGATTGTCCAGCTGGAAAAATATTCTTTTTGTTTCCCTTTTATGTATTTACAGATAAACTTATCTGTTTTAAATAGACATATTTTAAAAAAACTTTGTGGCTGGCAAAAATAGCTCCAGAGACTATTTTTAAAGGAAAAAATAAAGAGAAACCCTTCCTTTCTGAAGTGCTCAAGTGGAATATTTTAATTTTACTGCTTTGGCTTTGTTTCTTGTATTGGAACACTTCAGATTAGATTTAGAGCAAATAGGAGCTTTGTCTTCATATTGTTCTCCACAGTTAAGAGGACTAGTTCTTTTTCCTTATTTTTTTTTAAAGAAAGAAAAGAAAACAAAGGAAGAATATTTTTAATCTTATATAAACCCGTGACATCAGGAGCCTGAAATTCACTACACGATTCATGATTAAAAGATTGACAACAAAGAAATACAGATTTCCTTTGCATTTTCTCCTGGTTTTCCACTACCCATTCCAAATCCTTCCTTCTGGAAGATTAGAGTTTCTCACCAAAGGTGGGACTGACAAGCTGTCTCTCATGACTGTTCTTTCTTCCCTTGTTAGAGGGTGCATCTCTCCCTGTCCCACCAAGCTACAAAATCATAGCTGGCTGCCACAGATCTGAGAAGCTGCTGAAGGAGCTGCCAGGCTGGAGGGAGAAAAGGTGAGAGGAAGCTTCCCTCTCTTCCTCTGCCTTGGATTCTGGCCAGATAGATCCTACGAAATCATTAACTTTCCAAACAGCTGCCCCAATAGGGAAGATGCCTCTGACTATGCACTGTGCTGCTCAGATGTGGATGTCTGCACTGCTTATCACCCAGCAGCAAAATTCATGTGAGTATCCTCTGCCTCGTTTTAGGCAGAAATGGCTGAATTAATGAGAACAGGTTTAACTGATGACCAGATCCTTCTCTCCTGCTCGTGTACCACGGCAGTGTGTGTATGGAAAGCTCTACTGGTTGACTTGTGAGTGATGTAACTGTCTCCAGAAAAGGATTTCTGACCATGACTTAAGAAACAATGCATCAGCGAAGCAGGACAGAGTTGCCTCACAGAAATTTTTTTCTGGTCGTTTTTTCGGTTCTGAAATAAAATACTGTCAATGAGCAAGCTCACATCTTCCATCAGCCTCAAGGGTTCTCATTTTTTTTCATATATTTTTTACTTTTCTTGCAGTAAAAAGGTAGTTTCAAGTAAAAAGGTTTCTTTCTTCTATTAGGAATTTTATCTTTAGTTGTACCTGGAACTTCTACTTCATCAACACTTCTGGCTAAGAGAAATCAAGCAAGGTGCACAAGCAAGAAAACACCATCTGTAACGATGACAAACTATAAACACCATTCACAGGCCATTAAGTTTGTAATCTTTTTCTCTCCATCATTATTCTCTTACCTCCATTAAATTCTTCCACAGCCAAGTGCAGAAGCCAAAGGTGATGGCAGTAGAGTGATAGACAAGAATTTTTATTGTCCTGTCAATGCAGATAAACCCAGAGCTGAGAGAATGTCAGGCACACTTCCCCAGTGATGACTGAAGTTCAGTACTCTGAAAAAGGAAGAAAATACAAATGATTTTTATGCCTTTTAGGCTTTTAAGATTTATGTTACAGAAGTATCCTGACTCTGTGGAAGGCTAGTCAGGCTCTGACTGATATTTATTGCTCACAGGAAACTATTATCTGCACTTGATCAGTCTGCTTCAAATTGCAGATTTGCAAGGTTGCAAGACAATCAGAGGCATCCAGCAGCCATGATTCTCCTGAGGAACTGGAAAGGACTAGAAGATGATGGAATGAAAACTACTCAGTGGACACACATAAGCCACTTGCAAATGGTTGTGAATAGCTGCAAAGACCCTCTGTTGGTCAGGGAAAGGAAAGTTTGAAGTTTGCATCTCCACACAACAAAAAGAAGAGAAAGGAACTTGCTGAGAGTCAGATATAGAACAGATACGTGCCCACAGGAACAACAGAGAGAATCTGGCAATGGCCAGTTTTTCTAGTATGGCCAAATTTAGGGCGTTATAGCACAGCAGTCCCCAGTTTTTTTTGGCAGCGAGTGCCTCCACTGGTAGTAGCATCATATTAGAAAATGCAGTTTTCCTTACTTGCAAAGAGAAATCCCAATGCAAATCAGACTTTTTCTAGTCAGTTGATTCTCAGTTGCTGACAGTTGCAATGCAACCAACTTCCAGAGCTCTGTCAATGGCTCCAACCTGCCCATAGGTCCTCAGTTTACCATGAGACTGTGTTGGAGCCAGTGTTAAAATAGTCAGCTGTTTAGTAGCTGAAGACCATCAGGTTGGTCAAGCATGACTTGCTAAATTCATTCTCATTTCTCCTGGTTGCATTCTTGCTTTTCATGTGGTTGGAAGTGTTCACAGTACACATTTTAGTTATTGATGGCAAAAACCTTCTGGGTATTATGGGGTTGCTTTAAAACAGTCAGGATGAAATGTACAATTGCTTGGTCATTCCTGTGGTTATCGTTCATATTGGCAGTGGCGAATGAGTTGACTACAAGATACACCTCAGGCTTCCTCCTTTTGCCAGTGTTTACTAGTTTCAAAGTTGTTTTAATACAGCTCATTCTGTCTGTGAGGTCCAGCTCAGTTTTCTCCTCAGCTGCAAGCTTGGAGCACCAGCTGAGTACAGGCAGTCCTGGTGTAAGTGCAGTTCTTGCAATTCTACTTTACAGTCAACCAACTATGAAACCCAGCAGAATCTAAGACCAGTTTTCAGGGCAGCTTTCCAGGTTTCTTAGGCTGCAAAAGCTGATCAAGAGAGAATGTCAGCTAGGAATTTCAAGCAGCAGATTTTCTCACCCACTGTCTTCTGTGGCCTGTGGGTTTTTTCCCACTCCTAAGTCCCATGGTAAGCCCTGACAGGGGAGCAACACCCAGGAGCACAGGGTGGCAATGGACTGATGTCTGCAGATCACAAGGGGAGAGGATCACTGCAACACTGAAATTCAAGGCCAGCACAGAGGAGCAGATGTCGCAAGAGAAGAAACAGGATTCAGTTCCAGGACTGTGGCAAAGACTGCTGGATTCAACACCAGCATGGATATGGTAGTTGTGCAGCCACAGGGGTATTGTTTCAGCACCTGACTCGGAGCATGAGGTTATTTGGAGAGGGGAACATGCTCCCTTTCTCCCATGGCAAATCCACTCTTGGTTTATCACCTGGGCACACCTGGCCCAGGAAATATCTGCAGCTGTAAGAGCTGGAAGGAGGTCTGAACCATGTGTGGGGTTTGCTGTCACATTTGTGGTTGGTGGGTTGGATGGTGTGAAAACGCTCTGGATCCAGAAATGGAAGTGAAACAGAAGAATTACATAAGAGACTTTCCAGAGGAGAAAATCCAGACAAGTCCCACAGCCCTCAGAGAGAGCTGCTGGCTAATAAGCATGACTAGATATTTCAATATAAACAGGACTTGAGGAAAACTGCAACCAGGTATTGGTGCTGAGCACCTTCCTGTACTTGGAAGCAATCACACTGACTGAATCTGCTCACCACCCAGCCTCCTTGCCAGATAAACGAATGTATGAACTCCCCATCTGAGGATTTAGCAAAGCAAAATGGCTCTCTAAGTTATAAAGTGTCAAAAACTTGCGCTTTCTTGAGATTACTTTAAACCTCAGTCTTTGCAACAGGCTACAGCAAGAGGGAGTAAAAGAACAAAAAGCCCTTGCTGTTAATATTTATGGCAGCTAAAGCAAAATCGCAACACATTTGCAGATGAATAGGAGCCCCTGTTAAAAGCTGCAGCAGCCTAATTTTTGGATAGCACTGGTTTGGGGTTTCATTGTGTGGAACAACAAAAGGCATATTTCACGTTAATTAATTTCGAGGAATTGTTAGTGTCAAAAAAAAATAGTTCATTCATCTTTCCAAAAACAGTCTGAGGAAGGGCAAGGAAACTTAGTGGAAAGAAGATAGAGATTTTCTTTCAGTTATAGATTTCCTTCAAATATTTTGGTCGTTTTTTGGTCAAATGCATTGCCCCAATATAAGTTACAGGATTTATTTATAATAACACCAGTGTAACAATTATCTACCTATTGCTACAAAATAAGACATACGGTTAAGTAATTTCCATTTGTTCAGTGAAATAAGAAGCACTTGGAAATAGTTGGTTTGATATATATAGTTAGTCTTTATTGCATTTAAAGAATGAAGCATCCAAACCCTATTTAGAAAAAAAAGAAGTGATATTTACAGCTGAAAGTAATGTTTTCCCCTAAGGGAAACTGCAACAAGACCTGTTGTATCCTGATTTGTATTTTTTTTTTTTTAACAGAGATTCCATTTGGGGGAATTATGTGTAATGTCAAACTACAGTATTCATCATAGCTTGATAGGAATCAATGGAGCAGTGTTCTTCTTGGTCTCCCTTCATTACACAGTCTTCTCTGAGAAAACTCATGATTTGAAATGCGTGTAGATTCACAAAATCCTGATTATACAAATGTTTACTAGGGAAAGATTATATTTTGCCTAAAAGACATTCAGATTCACAAAAGGGCAGGCTATATTATGCTGCTGCCTTATATTAAAAACTCAGCTGGTTAAGCCCACCCAATTCTGTTTCCTTCTTTGTATCCTCTTCCATTTTTTTTCCCCCTTCCTACTCCATCATGAAACAGGCAGTGTTGGCATAGTCCCTGAGGGCTTCCATCATGCAGGGTACATCATATAGCATGTTTCAGGAGACAGGAATACTGTGGAGCCAGGAAGTCTCTCAAGACCACATTTTTCACAAGTAGTCTCTGATTGTGAGAGTGAAACACTCCAGGGGAAAGGATTCCTGCAGATGGCAGATTATTGCAATCACTGTCATAAGGATTTATGTCCTTGACCAAGCCCATATTTCCACCTGTCTCAGAACCTGCCCAGTCCCAAGTGAAGATTTGTGTAGTCATCCATGTTTCAAGCTGTTCCTGCTTCTCTTCTCAAGGCTATATAAATCCTGAGGAAAATGCTTGCTCCACTGCAACAGATATCTAGAATTGGTATCTACTCTCCTCACTAGATTCCAGCTTGTTCTTCCTGAACCCAGAAGCAAGAAACTCCCCCAACGCTCTTGTGCGTGTGCAGATCTGCCTTTGAGGTAATTCCTCCTGGTGCAGAGGAAAACCCCCTGCCACTGCTCAGCCTGGCAAAGGCAGAGGCTGAAGAGGCCAGCTAAAACCTGCAATTTTAATTTGCTCTCATAAATCATGTTTTATATAGCTAACAATTGCCTCCTGTCCCATGGCTCCCATGGCTTGCTCATATCCCCTCTCCCCAGGCAACACTGGACATGTGAAACAGAAGTGTCTCCTGACCAGGTAGTGTAGCAGCTCTCATGGAAAACACCCTTTCACCAGATGTTGGAGCTGGACATGTGGTATTGAAATATCAGATCAGGTGGTGCCTCAGATCATGGGCACGCAGGAGTGCAGCCTCTCCTTTCTCGTGGGCACAGCCATGGAGTTCAGTCCAGTCACATCACACCAGCTTCTTTTTGTCTGAGTGTAGGAGCTCAGTCCCTGCCCCCAACAGAGAAAGCTATCCCTTACATTAAAGGACAGCAGATAATTCTTTTGTGCCAAAGACCCCGGTTTCTTATCTCTGACCGCTGAATCATCACATCATCTGTAGCAAAAAGATGGCTGGCAGCAAGATTAGATTACAGTGATTTAAAATGTCTCTCTCAGATAAGTGCAGACCATGAGTATTCAAAAGTACACATAATCAGATTGTAAGCTTGAGTATCACAGCTTGCCTCAGACACCAAGAGTATAAACATAGATTAGACAAATTTTGGGAAGACAGGTCCATTAAAAGTCCTACTACATTATTACTTATTAAAAGTAAGGGATCAGGTGCAGTTTCTGCAGTTGTTGGAATCTCCTAAACTGATGATTCCTGAAAACAGGGCTCAGGGGAAGGCTCATACTGTATGTGTCTGTCCTGTATCCACCCACAACAAGGTCTACGCTGGAAAATGTGTCTGTGGTCCTCAGGTTGGATCCAGTACTTTCTCTCCATGACTGATTCTTGTTCATTTGCTGAAGAGCTCTGCGGGTGTAGTGTGTTCACAGTGCATCAGGTGTGCTCCATCAGGCACATCCGTATCACTCACTGGCCACTCATCACAATCCAGAGATAATCATTTGCCTAAATGAGACAGCTAGATTGTTTCTCTCCTTAGCCACTCATTGGGATGTAAATCTCTATTTCAATCCCAAGAGAAATTTCCTCTGACCTCTTATTAATTTCCTTCTTCCAAGTTCTTTTTCTGTCTCACCTACTCACCCCTGAATTTCATTCCTTTAGATTAAAGCCTCCTTAAGAGACCTGTGCTCGGAAGGTGACACTTTTTAGTTGATCCTCTGGGATAGATGCACCTGGTCAATCTGTTGTACAGAAGATAAATGATTGGGCTGATAATAACGTAGCTCCACCTCCAATCATTACTACTTCACTGATCATACTGTGACTCAGTTTCCTCCATTTATACAATTTACACAAAGCGGCCTTTGTGAGGAGCTTTGGGCTTAGTAAAGGAAAGGAGCTGTTTGAGTATTAATTATTGTTATTACCCAACAGGCTATAACTAATAGCAACCATTTAGCTGGGAGATGTGGAAACAGGTATGCAGTTAATTGGTAGATTTAGCTGAGGTCAGGTGGTTACACTGCAGACAATCCATCATTGTTGTAAGCAGCATGAAGTTATGCTCAGCCTGAATTACTCTGAGTCTCCCTTCACCTCTGGTCTTGTGCTAATATTCCAAGACGTGTCACCAGTGAGCATTTGAGTGAAATCTCTAGAAGAATGTGGAACAAATCTGTAAATCGTTTTCTGAAATGCCCTGCCAAGAAAAAAAAAAATCAATAAGGTCTTCCATGTCAGGAAGGAAACGTTAAAAATATTAATTAAAAAATAAACTCTCTCGTAAATCAAATGGGAATGAATGAGAGCAGGCAGACGGGGATGGATAAAATTCCAGTGGAACAACTTTTAATTCCCTCCAGTTGTAATGCCCGTGGGCAATTAGAAGTGCCTGTCAAAGCTGAGGGCCCTGTCCTGCTGTGTAGGCAGTAACCAACAGTGCAGTCTGTGGTCAGGGACCAGCAGTTCCCGTGGCCAGGAGACACCAGCCCCTGCAGGCAGCGTTTGGTGATCTCCTCCAGCAACTACTATTACTATTCCTCGGGGAGGACATGCACTGAGAGAGGAGCACAGCTCCTGGGGGAGAAATTGCTGGTCCTAAAAGCGTGAGAGACAGCTAGAGCAACAAGGGCTTTTTTCTGCTGATAAACCACTGGAGGGGTATCTCTCTCTCCACCAAGTGCTGTCATTTCATTTCCAAAAGCTTGTCCCTGTCTCCATCAGCATTTATGTGGGTACATCTCTGCCGTGCATGAGTGATTTATTTAAGCAGCGGCAGCTACTGTAAACGACAGTACAGTGAAGCACAAGCGGAGGAGGGAACAGAGGGGTAGAAATGCGACTTTCCAGCTGTGAAAGCAAGCACAGGTGCCTATTCTGAGCAACTCCAGTGCACTTACATCAGTCAAGGGAGGAGTGAGACAGAAAGGGTTATTTCAGAGGCTGCTCAGACATTTAAGGCTACTTAATTAATCGAATTAAAACATTTCCTCTGGGAAGACTACACACACGCATGTACTGTTCCTTCGCTTTGCACATCTGCCTCCAGTCCATGTGTGGCGGTTTCAGTATGCTGGGGGCAAGCGTGAGGGGTTTGAACTGATGGCAAGGAAGCACAGGGGAGGAAGGGATCGGATGATACGAGTTTAAAAGTTGGGGTAAGTCCGGCTTTGGAGTATGTGTGAGAGAGGAGGAGTGAGTAACCAGCCACTCACGACACAGGCACGGGGCGTCCTAGCGGGGCGGCTGCGGGAGGAGTGTGATGCAGAAGCGGCGAAGTGAGAGGGAGCAGAGAGAGAGCGAGCGGGAGAGGAGCGAGCTGTGACTTCCACAGAGGCAGCCGGGAGAAATCACCAGCCAGGATTTGCTTCTCTCTCTCTCCCTCTCTCTCTGATTTCAAATCAGCTCCTCCCCCGTGTGGTTGTGGCTTTGCCTTCCATCACAAGCCTGATCAGCAACACCAGTCTTGGGGAAAAAAGAAAAAAAAAAGAAAAAGAAAAAAAGAAAGAAAGAAAAGGGGGGGGGGGGGGGGAAGGGAGACATAAGGAAAAAGTGCAAAAGAAGAAAAAGGAAACAAGACGGGGAAAAAGAGGTGGGAAGAAAGTAATCTCCTCTATTGCTCTGCTGCATCTAGCACAGAAGAGTCTGAAACTTTACGTGGAGTTCTGGCCGTGTTTACCCCGCGGCGGCGGAATCGGCAGCGCCCGTCTCCCTCGCTCCTGCGCTCTCCTTCTTGCTCTTTCCCCCTCGCACTCGTCAACAGTCGGCAGCGATGGAAAAAGTTGCTGGCTGGTACCCAGCCTGGCACGTTGCTCTCCTGTACTGGACATGGCTTTTCCTCTTCACTTACGGCTTTACCGGTGCAGAAATAACTTGCAGATCCTGCCGTTCCCAGGTGCAGCCGCAGCAGCAGCCGCAGCAGGGACTACTGATGCACTTAAGGACCAGCAGAGGAGAAAAGGAGCAAAGGAGGTTCCTCGGGGAGAAGGGAGGTGAGAGAGGGCAAGAGGCCGGGACGGAGGATGCCGGGCTGCAAGCGACCCTCGCCCCTGCTCCCGCGGGGATGGAAATCAGCGGCTGGGAGACACGGCGAGTGACGAGGGAGCCAGAGAAAGTGGCCGGGGAACGCCGTCCCCGAGCGGCAGCGGCGGCTCCGGCCGAGGACCGGCCCCTCCAGGGCCCCCCCAGGGCGGGCGGCCGGCCGGGCTCGGTGCGGCGGCGCTGGGGCCGCAGCCCGCGGGGCTCCGCGGGGCCGGGGCCGGGCGGCGCCGCGGGGCGGGAGCCGGGGGACGGCGGCACCGCCCGCTTCGGGCTGGAGGAGCTGCGCCTGGCCAGCACCACCTTCGCCCTGGCCGGAGACTCGGCGCACAACCAGGCCATGGTGCACTGGTCCGGCCACAACAGCAGCGTGAGTACCGCGGCCGGCGGCGGCTCCTCCGTGCTTTCCTTATTTTCCCTCTCCCCCTTCTTTTCTTCCCCCCACAACCCCCCCGGTGTGTGTGTAATCGGGGGTGGGGGGTGCTGGGTTTTTCTTCTTCGAAGGGGATTTTGCGCCTCCGGGCGCCGGGGATTGGCTTCGCTTAGCAGTGTGCAGTGGGGCAGAAGGGCTTTAAAAGGGCCATTCTTCTGGAGTAGAAAAACTTTCCGCCACCCGCCCGCCNGACTACTGATGCACTTAAGGACCAGCAGAGGAGAAAAGGAGCAAAGGAGGTTCCTCGGGGAGAAGGGAGGTGAGAGAGGGCAAGAGGCCGGGACGGAGGATGCCGGGCTGCAAGCGACCCTCGCCCCTGCTCCCGCGGGGATGGAAATCAGCGGCTGGGAGACACGGCGAGTGACGAGGGAGCCAGAGAAAGTGGCCGGGGAACGCCGTCCGCGAGCGGCAGCGGCGGCTCCGGCCGAGGACCGGCCCCTCCAGGGCCCCCCCAGGGCGGGCGGCCGGCCGGGCTCGGTGCGGCGGCGCTGGGGCCGCAGCCCGCGGGGCTCCGCGGGGCCGGGGCCGGGCGGCGCCGCGGGGCGGGAGCCGGGGGACGGCGGCACCGCCCGCTTCGGGCTGGAGGAGCTGCGCCTGGCCAGCACCACCTTCGCCCTGGCCGGAGACTCGGCGCACAACCAGGCCATGGTGCACTGGTCTGGCCACAACAGCAGCGTGAGTACCGCGGCCGGCGGCGGCTCCTCCGTGCTTTCCTTATTTTCCCTCTCCCCCTGCTTTTCTTCCCCCCACAACCCCCCCGGTGTGTGTGTAATCGGGGGTGGGGGGTGCTGGGTTTTTCTTCTTCGAAGGGGATTTTGCGCCTCCGGGCGCCGGGGATTGGCTTCGCTTAGCAGTGTGCAGTGGGGCAGAAGGGCTTTAAAAGGGCCATTCTTCTGGAGTAGAAAAACTTTCCGCCACCCGCCCGCCCGCTGAGCACATCCCCCTCCCGGCCCCTTGTCCCTCGGCCCGGAGCAGAGCGGGATCCAGCGCTGCCACCGCCCGCGGCGCGGCGGGAAGGGTCTCTGGGGGGGATGCGCATCCAGCCTTCTCCCCAGGATAACCCTCACGGGCAGCCTGGGAGCCTCAGCTGGAAGGATGCCCAGGGAAAGCCCCTCTGCTGCTGCTTCTCCTCCTGCCAGCTGTGGGGGCCCACGTCAGCCCAGGGGCTCGTCCGCAGGCCCTGCTGATGTGGAGATGTTGGAGGGCTCCAGGACTTTGCCTCTGAAGTGTCACGGTGTAGGGGATAAAGGACATGCTTTTTGTCTCTTGTCACCAAGGTGTTAAACAGGAGAGTTCTTGTTTCCTCCTCATAACCTGGATGTGTCTCAGGAACAGCATCAGAACAGTTCTGAATTGAGCCAAGCAGAACAAAACTGGCCAGAGAAGTAGGCGACTGATTTCCAAGCTGGAGCCATAGTCATGACATCAAAGTTACCAGGTTAACTTGGGCACTGTATCCCTCCAGCCTCTGCTGCCGTGGTACCTGGAGCTGAGGGCTGAGGCCCAGGGAAGGCAATGATAAATTGCTTGGAGTGCTTTCTGCCTGCCCTTAACTCTGCTTGTGGACCAGCAGAAGTGGAGGGATCTGTCTGTCCAGATTCTCCAACTTTGCCTCTTAGAGACACCAAGCAGAATGCTAATGAGAGAAAGGGATGCCACCACTACGTGACAGTTGCCCATACAACTTCCCAGGAGAAACAGGGACTCAGGCTCTCCTCTAAGGTGTCTGCAGCGGTAATTCCAGAAGGTTTCTGGCTTCTTGGCAGGAATCTTTGGCCTCCCTTTCAGCTTTTAGTATTGGGAGACTGATAACATTTTGAAATGATGGTCTAGTCATTAAGAATTCCTTTTGGTATAGATTGTACTGAGCTACTCAATTTAGAATTGCAGGGGATGTCGTAAGGACCTCACTGTGGGGTTCAGCACTAGTTAATTGGGACATGGTTTTATGGTCTCATCAGAAGTTTTTAATCAATTAATTGACAGGGGAATAGTTGTCCTTTCCATTTTGAAGGACTTCTTCCTTTCTTCACGACTCAGCTAGACTATTCTTAAACAGTTGTGTGAACAGAAGCTGCCTTGTAGGAACTCAGGTCTGTTCATACAAATTGAATTGAGGCTGACACTGGTTTCAAGTGACCCATTTGCTAAGAAAAAAGATATTGATATAAAAAGTCATCCAGCAGGCAGCAGTTTCTCTGGTCTATCACTGCAATTATGTTTCTCCTGTACGTTTTTCCTGACATATCTATTGTCATAGATGTGTTTAGGTACGCATATATTTGTGTATGTGTTTCTGCCCACTGTGGTGGTGTGGGCTACTGTTGTCAGGGACTGATTTACTTTTTGAGTATGTTGGTGTACAAATGTTTTCAGGGAGCTGTGGGGAAGCGTTTTGTGACTGTCCTTCCCGAAGAGCTGCAGGTTGCATTGTGTACAGGGATATTATGCTCCCCATTTCACTGTGGGGGCTCTGGCAGTGCTGTTCTGTTTCGTGCTGTGCTTGCAGCCCCCTCACAACACTCACTGAAGCTGGGCCCCCGCAGGGCTTGGATGCACAACAGGCTTGTCCAGGCTCAGCTGAGGCAGTGGTGTGTGTTCAGGAGGAAGCCCAGAGTGGCACTGAGCCATTGTCCCTGTGTGGAAGTCTTGGGTACCCATCAGTGATAGAGTTGGGAATGGGATGGGCTTGGGGTAAAACGCTTCCCTTAGGGTACAGCATACGTAGTTCTGCCTGCATGGGGTTGCAGAGGATCCCAGTGTGCTGCTTGTAAGGATGCTGTGTAACCCCAGTGCCCTGTCTGCACTGCAACAGCAGCAGCTGCTGGCTTCCTGCTGGAGTTTCCATGCTTTGGCATGGGTAATGCAACACACCTCATTTTCATTCTTATGTGCTCTATAAGTGCTGCTGTCAAACAACTTTTGCCTTTTGTCCAGGAAGAGGGACAGTGTGAAGAGGATCATTGTTTTCAGTATCTGTGTGAGAACAGGAAAAATCAAAAATAAAGCTCAAAATATTTGAAATCTTGTTAGGTGGAAAAAATGGAAAATTAAGGCATTGTCACCACCAAGTTTTTCTATTCCAGTGTACCTTATCCTGTCAGCTCCACTGTGGTTCCTTGTATCCTTATTTTGATAGTGGTGTGGATATAATTGCAGTGCTGCTGTGGAGAAGAAAGAACTCCTGAAAGGACTCCTGATTTCTGTATGGGATTGTTCTGGGTGTTTGCAGCTTCTCTCAGGCTTAGCTGCGACTTTATATTGAGTGTGTGCACTATGGAATTGATGGCATTCTGCTCTGAATTTGCTGTATGCCAAGTCACAGGTACAGTAAGAATAATAAATAATCATACAAGCTGTCCAGGTTTAACTCATCAACATAAATTGTTTTAGATCAGTGCTTATTTTGGCCCATCACTGATTTCAGGTACTCCCTGGACAGCTTGTTCTCCAGATCCACATTCATATCCAAGCACTTGGAGCTCTTTCAGTCTGCAGGACAGAGAAGAGTGGCTGCAGCAAAAGTGGTGCTGGAAAGGGTCTTTGGTTGCATTGAGTGCCAGACTGTCTGGGATGATCCAAGAAGGTGTTAACTGGCCCAAGCCAGCACCCTGCCTGAAATAATTTTGACAATATAATAAAAGCCCAGACTATTGAGTCTGTAAATGGGTCCTGGCAGTACTTACCTGCATTGATACATCCTGAGTGTCTTTCCACTGGCCCCTATAAAACTGGAGTAAAAGTTCATATGACCTGAAATCTTTCTCAAATCTCTGCTACAAGATACACAAGTGAGATCTCCTGCCTTTTTGCAGCGCTGGGAAATGTCATCAACGGTGTGGAAGTTGGCAGGGTTCCTAGCTCATGGAGATAGCAAACGTGTTACTGATGCAGTGTATCCTGATGCTGTAGGTTTGGAGTCTCTATAGCTCCCTTAAGGCTATAGGCTAGGGGAAAAGAACTAGCAGAGATTTATGTGTGGAGCTGAAAGAGAGACCTGGTTTTAATGGCGAGGGGCAAGTCTCAAGTCTCTAGGTGATGTCCATAATGAGCTTTTGGGATACAGATGCTTTTCAGAGCTTCAAAAAATGAAGATTGCTTCTGTCCTAAGCTGACTTGGAGCAAGATCAGTGCCTTATTTATTCATTTGAAAGTATTCTGGAGAAAGAGAGAAAAAATTGGAGGGGGTCAAAAGGTAAGGAAGTTTGAGTGAGAGCCTTGATGCTACAACTGGTGCTATAATGTGGTGCTGTCAAGGAAAGCAGTGTAGGTTTCAACTCATTTATTAAAATAGCACTTTACCTTGCACTGGAGAAAGTGCTCTCCTGGGCTGGATGTTGGTGTAGATCTCAAAGTGTGTGGCAGAGAATTTGAGCATGTACTTGGCTTTATACCTGAGGGCTGGCTTTTATGTGAGCATGATACTTTAAACAGCTGGTTCAAGCTTCTGTGATTTACGTGGTTGGAAAGACAAAGCTGATCTTCTCATAGGTCCTCTACAGCAGCAGATCCTCAGCAGACTGATGGAGATATGGAGGTGGAGCTGGGAGTAGATGCAAAACAGCCGTGGCCAGGCGGGTTTTATATTCCATCCGCAGCAGAACATCGATACAGCTGAAGGGTCCAGGATGAAGCCTGCAAGGTCATCATTGCTCTTGGCAGATGATTACACCAGACAGCAGGGAAAGAGTTAGGTCTCTTATGGGAGAGCTTTTAGGCAAGATGAGAGACTGCATTAGGTATTGCTTGCAAGATGTTACTTGATGTTACTGACAGGACAAACTGGGTGCAGGTAAAGCAGAATAGCAATGCACCTAAATATTTCCAATGCACTGTATTTTGTCCTGGACAAATTGTGAATAAACTGTTGGATTTTCAGCTGAAGTGTTCAGACCTACTTTGTAAGTGAGAAATTTCAAGGATGGCGCATAGTACTGCATCTGATGGCCATGACTGATCAAACTACAGACATGTACAAACAGCTGGGGGTCTATCATTGTTCTGTTCTTCACCCTCCTATTGCCTTCTTCCTTTCTGGGTAGCTGTTCCAAGCCTCTTTCTCCTGACTGTTGGAAACCTCTTTAATTTCTGTTCTAATGTTGCCATTGGGCAATTTAGATTAATTTTTTTGTTCATTTGCGTGTGTTCCTTTTAATTGAAGTTATTTTCCCTCCCTGGCACTTACAGCCCTTGGAATTATTTTACAGGCAGTGATGATATTGCTTTTCAGCCTCTGGTTTGTGAAATCAAGTAAGCACTCTTCTTTCTGTATCTGCATGTACAACAGGTTGTGGAGAGTGAACTCTGAATTTCTAGGAGTCAGTTTCCGAAGAACTTGAATTTGAATCTGATTTTTTGCTTTTGATAAATGAAGATGATAACAAATATATTCTGTTTTACAAGTGAGGTAGTAAAGGCATGGCCAAAGTACCTTAAATTGCCAGTGTTCTGTCCAGTCCAGAATGAGGAACCATAATGAAAATGGTTTTTTTCACATCTCACTTGGAGACTTTACCCAAATGCCATATTCATGCAAGAGGATATAGTTGATAGCCTCTGCCTTTCTCTTGCTGGCAGAGCTGTGGCTCCAAAGTAAAACTATCAGGGGTGTCAGCATCATCCCATGAGTGACCAGCATTTTGCTGTATGATGCTGTGATAGCCCATCACTCCCTTCCTCCCATGGCAATTGAATCATTATAAAGGAGGAATTTTAAGGTAGTGAATATGGATGTGGAGCCCAGAGCCAGATGCTCAGTGAGACCCACAGTGAGGAACGACCCCAGTGTCAGTTTCTTCGTATTGAGATTGATTCCTAGGGTGCTGAAAACAGCTCCCAAAAAAGATTCATGCAAGGAGGATGTTGGCATTAATATAATTTGGTGAGATGGAGTCTGTATTATGTACACATTACAAGAATATATAATAGTATTGAGTATAATGCACTGGATGCTGAGACTGTTTCAGGCTAATCTCTTGCCAGACGTACTGAGAATATATTTTGGAAGGGCTGAATAAAAAGTGAGAAAACAAAAATGGGGATTTAAAATTCCCAGAAATAAAAATCAAATTAAAATATTGCTAAAAGTCCCTTGTTTCAAATTTTTTGTCTTCTTGATTATATTTAGTACTGTTAGATAACAAAATATTTTACATCCACTCTAGATATGAAACCTCCTTTAAATTTCCTGTAACTGAGTAGGACTTTATTCCTTTAACCAGAGGTCTTCAGGTTTTTTGATACTTATTTTTTTGTGTGCGTGTTTAATTTTTCAAAAAACTGACTCAACAGCCATAGTATTTCTTTTTTCTGTGGTGCATTCCACTTCTAGATATATTTCTTGACTGGATAAAACATAGGCTTTTCGTATACAGAATATGAAATGGGATACATGAGACATTGTTAATAAGAAAAGCTGTGCTCTGAGAGAAAGCAGTAAGTGAAAGAGAATCTGTGAGGACTAGAAGAAAGGCTTGTCATTGTGTGATGCTGGTCTCTGTGAAAGAGTTTGGGAGGCAGTGAGGAGCTTCTGCCACTGACAGGTGGGATATGCAAATCCCATCACAAGGGGAGATTAAGGAGAATAATGGAAGAGCTCTGACAGTTGCAACTGGCATTCATGCAATATCGAGAGGCTATAAACTGTGTAAAGCAATCGGGTTATAGCTTTCAATCTTCTTAATACAGTACTTTATAATAGAAAATGGGTTTCTCCCTTTCCTCCTGGCTTCAGATAAGACGTTTGTATTTCCCTAACCTGGCAGCCATGGTGATGTCAGTGCAGAGGGGGAAGCAAGGAGGTCAGAAGTCCTTAATTCATTCTGGAGGGGTTAGAGACCCATTCACTTGTGGCACAGCTTTACATATGAAGGGCTGCAAGGTCAGCATTGGCTTTGGACAATCTCACATCTTCTGGGCCTTTCATACCACGTCAGAGTGATTACAACTCTGGCATTGTGCAGAGCTCCAGCAAGGTGAATGAAACTGCCCCATTAAAGACTTCTTTCTCTGGGAAATGCTACTGTAGCTTGGCCAGAGCATTTTGTAGGTTCACATTCATTTTCCTGTCATTCAAACGTTCCTGAGAAATAGCCCTCAACAAGCCCAAACTGTGAAAGTTTAAATGCAACAATTTTTTGTTTTGAATCAGGCAGCATTTTTGCAACAGATTTCCAATTCGTATATTCTATATTTAAAAATGATCCAGTGATACAAAAACCTTGATTCAGTGTGCTGGACAGAGGCATCTAGTGACACCTGAGATGGCATTACCTCTGGCTGCAGTTTCACAGGGTAAGGGCATCCTGTGGGAACTGTGTCCTGCCTGATGTCCAGGCATGGGAATTGCATCTCAAACTGGTTTTGCCTATATTTAGGTAATTGCTGTTATCTTAAAGCTGTGTGTACTGGATCCTGTTCTTCCAGATTCAAAGCTGCATTCAAGTTTACATTTCCAAGGAGAAAAAAAATTAAGACTGACACAAGGTGGTTTTTTTTCCTCAATTATTTTTTTATACCTGGCCAGCAAACCAAAAAATCAATGACTCCCGCAGCTCTAATTGACATTTCTGTGTTAAATGAAAATGGACCTTGAGTCCAATTCAAATGGCAGCACTGGGTAATAAAGTAATTATTTTGGAATTTTAAATGCATATAAAAGTTGATGCAGTAAAATGATTTTTGTGCCAGTTGGAATTTTTTTGGCTGTATCTTAAATCAAACAACAGTTAATGTAAGAGCCCTTAATCCCTAATTCTCGGTGCTGGTAACACAAAACCACTTTTACTTAGTACTGTACTTTCTCTCCTTGGGGAACATAAAAGTAAAGTACTTTCAGAAGGAACAGGATATTTTAGGATATGTCCTAAAATGCAATACCTTCCTTTTAGAGGGTCTGTGAGAACTTAATTTAACCTCCCATGGTGTCGCTCAGTGGGGGAGTGATGTTCCCTTGTGGCTGTGCACTGGCTGTTGGAGCCCCTCTGGGCTCCCCTGTGGTGCCGTGCGGGGACACGCTCGGGGCAGCTGTGCTGAGGTGCCCCTGGCGTGGCATGAGGGGGGAGCAGGAGCTTGAGGAAACAGGTGGAGATTTAGGTGGAAGAAGGAGGGAAGTTGCAGCTCCTTCAGCAGCTGTGGGGGCATGTCAGTGCCTAGCATCCCCAACAGGAGCAGCCCAAGCCGGGACAGAGCTCCCAGCGCGCTCTGCCCGTGCTGTGTCTGGGGCAGAACTGCTTCTGCAGGGGCAGGAAGGTCAAGGGAGCCAGGACCTTGTGATTTCTCTTCTGTTGGGAACACTCCAGAGATCACCCCTTCATCTCGTCTGGGCTTTTGGGATGGAAACTGTTGACCTACAAATGGGAAGCTCTTGCTAACTTACACCGCCAGGTCCCAACCCAGTGTCAGTGTTCACGTCCTAATTGTGTGAGCTTTGAGACCACCTTTGCTGGTCGCCATGTAAGGACAGCAGTGCCATGAGCTCTTGCAGATAATTTTCATGTACTTCTTCAGGAGGAAGTGAAAACCTCCGTAGAAAATCTCAGGCTATATAGATAACCCAACAGAGATATCCCATGTCTTTTCTCAAATGTTTCTTCTTCCCCCCCATTCTCACCTCCCCCACTAAATTTAAGGAGGAGAAAATAATTCAAGGGAAATATTTTATATAACAAATGTAGGCATGTTTTTATCTCCATAAATTGTCCCTGCTTAAAATGTGATTTTCTCAGGTGCACTCTTTTTATGGAGGAATGAAGTAATCATAAAGTTCCTGATTCAGAAAGCAGTGAGAAATTCCTCACTAATGTGGATAACTTGGACTTTAATAACTTGGACTTTGCCTGGAAAATTTTTGTTTTAACTACGAAGTATAATTTCAGTAGATGAAAGAGGTCATATGCTCCCTTTCTGTGTGTGTCACTGGGTCAGTTTGTACCTCTAGAAACAGCTTAACGTGCCCTGTCTTGGCCAAAAATGGTGCCAGTACCTTTATCTGAAAACAAAAGTAGGAAAAGTGAATTTCATTGAATATTCAAGTGAATATTTGAGGATCTTATTAAGTATTTACTTACAGGTAAGTATAAATACATTTTTCTGGTGTAAAAATAATACCTATGCTGAAAATCAAGCTCTATATGCCATAGAACATGATATGGAAAATTAGTTTTCTTTCCATTGCTTTCAATTCAGTTTTCCAAGAAAAAATTACATTCCTGTAGGTGAAAGATAAAATCTTTAATCATTATTGGAATCATAATCAAATCTTGATAATGGTTATCTGCAAATAAAAGTGAGATCTGATTTCGGCTGAAACTTCAGAATAGTTTTTTGTTTTTTTTTTAGTAGGACAGGCTAAACAGCTTATAAAGAGATGCACCAGCAAAACAGGAGATACATTAGGCTTAATTTCATAATGCACAGGTCCATGGTGAAATGCTGCCATGTTGGAGAAGTTTGGGGAGTGATTATTCCCTGAGATTGAACCGTGGGGAGGGACTGCACTACACCTTCTTTGCTTCATTTGTGTTCATGTTTCCACCCCTGAATATATAAAAAATGACAGAACCTGGGCTAGAGATAAGAAGAGATGAGATCTGGCCTACATAGGTCTGGACTTAGCCGGGGTCCAGTGACCTCCTGTCACTACAGATCAGCTGATGAAGTTTCCTAGTAAATATTTAGACTGTTGTAACTGAAGGATGGTTTGATGCAGATCTGTTTGTTTCAAAAACAAATGACTGTTTAATTGTGTATCCTTAAAAACAAAAAATGAAACAAAAATAAATGAAAATATTCTCCAGCTCATCTTTTGGATGGAAGGCTTCCAGTTTGGTGTTGACTTCCATTTTATTTTCAACTTTTGTAAGATGACGTGATCTTTCTTTTTTTTTTTCCCCAGAAACTTGTCATCCACTCCAAAATAACTCACTTTAAAGTTGTTAAAGGAGTGAATGTGGTTGATTCCAGCTGTCTGATTCTCTAGTCTGTGCCCGTGGCTGCGGCCAGGGCATGGTGGGAGGGCCCACCTTTGAGGGAGTTGGACCGTGGACACGAGAGCTGAGGAAAGGAGGCCTAGCTCTGCATTCCTATGCCATGCACCAGGCTCCTGGCATCTTTTTTTCCCCTCCTAAACAGTGGGTTCAGCGATTGCTGAAATCCCTGTTACTTTCATGATGCTGCAGGCTGGGATCCCATCAGATAGAGAGAGACTCAGCAGCTCCCATTCCTCCTTCTCCCGTGGGAACGTGAGTTCTTCCTCCCTGCAAATGTGTGCTGCACCCTCCTCCTCCTCCTCATCAGCCACCCACAGCCCTGCCTGTTGATGCTGTTGCCTGGCGACCACCCTGTGATGGGCAGCTTGGAGGGAAGCGATGATTAAACAACCTGAACGGGCTTCTGAAAGCAGCGATCGTCATTGTAATGTGACAGGCAGTGACAGCTCAGACAGCAACACATTCTGAGTGTGATTCCTGAAAAAGAAAGGATAAACAGTAAACACACGAGGAGAGAGCCGCACGCACCTGCGTGTAGGTGTGCGAGTGCTGATGCCTTCCCTTGATGCAGGGAAAGGCAAGTGTTTCTGTATTAATGAAGGGTGACCATCACCCTAAAAGCTGTCACGATGAACAGGTCAGCCCAGGAGCCAGGGCAGCCTGCAGTGATGCTGTCAAACATGAGCTCCTTGGGCAGCAATGACACGGGATCCTGCAGGTGTTGGCAGCAGGAGTACCACTCCTCACGGAGGGGAGCACCTGGAGGCCTCAGCATGAAGGTGGTGCTCCTGCTCTGTCCAGCTGCCATATGCCTTCCTGCCTGCCAGCTGGACAAGACGAGCACAGGCACAAAGATGCAGGCTGTCATTACAGTGTAAAAGTTTGTCTGCACACAAGGTATAGACACAGGATGCAGTGAAGCAAATAACGTTCATACTGATGAGTTCTGTGATCTGTGCATGGATTCAGAGAGAGAAAATGAATGTTTCTGGTGCTTCTCACTTGCTTCTCGATCTCTCCTTTTAGTTTTGTCCCAAGTGGAATTGCTTTGTGCTGCTGTCCTGTCCGGTTTGGGTGTTGGTCCCTTCCAGCCCTCCTTGGGAAGCAGCTCTGTCTTGGCGGTTTTATTACATCTGTGTTTTCACCACGGCAAGCAGTGGAGGTGAAATGCTGCTTCAGTGCAAGTGAACATCACATTTCTCTTAAAGCAGAGTTAACCAAAGAGATTCTGATGTTTCCTAGAACTTCTAAGGTGACCTTAAGTGTAACAAGTATTTCCAGGAAATGTTTGTGCTCTGGATGACCTGCCTGTGCTTTGATGGCTGTGCATGTCCTTTTGCAATTGCAGTCAGTGTCTGTCCTGGGTACAGCAGCACCAATTTTCTCCAGTGCTATTCAAGTTCTTAAGGCAGGCTTATCAGTGAAGCATCTGAGGGATGGCTTTAAAGTGGAATAAGAAAACAAACCCCAAACTACTTTCCAAAGGTCCTTCCAAAAAGAGTTAAGAGATCACCAGTGTTCCCGTCAGACTGAAAGAGAAACGCACACACAAAGAGAAGAAAATTTCATTGCCTGCCTTGCTCTATCCTTCCCATATCTCCTATCTCCATTGCATCTGGCACCCTCTCAGGATGAAGTAGTGGAGGAGAAATGTGGAGTCTGTGCCTTTTCCACTCACATAAATCAGTATTCATCTAAGCCAAGAACTACTTTGAGGCGAGCAGAGGAAGAATCCATCTCTATTCCTTCCTGACACTGAGGTATTGAAAGGCCAGGCAGAAAGAGTAATTTCTGAGAAATCTTGCATTTGGCAAGGTGAATTTTGGTGCGAAACAAACCTTTAAGAGCAAGTAGGGGAAAGACTTTGAGAAATTTTATGAGGAGCAGAGAATACTGTACAAAAGAATCAGCATCTCATTATAAAATGTTACTCAGGAAACCTGCACTTAATCCTTTATATAGAGATAATTTTTTTTAAATCAGGACATATGTGGAGATTGTTGCTGGAGAGAGTTCAGAGAAGAGACAAGATGTCTGTAATTTTGGGCTTCTGCTTAAATATATGGCATTGTGTGGTTGATGTCTGAACTGGGATGACACAAGACAAATTAAATTTTAACTCATTAGTAAATTTTCCTCCTAACAAGCTACTCAGATGATCCAGAAATACATTATGCAGTAGCAGCTGCTAGGAGATGAAAATATTTCATTGTAGCAATACATGGTATAATGAAGGATGGGGAATGAATGCAGTAGCGCAGTAAGGACAGAAGAAGACAGATGACACATAGTTTTAAATATTCCCCCTCTGTGTTGAGTTTACAGAGGACAGATGACGTCAGTAAATTGAAAACACCACTGAGACACATAAGTCATTAAATACTAATATTAGAGCCACTTGGGGAAAGAAAGTTGTCAGGGGGAAGAAAGTTGTCAGAAGAATTTTCTGTTAGAAAATACAGTTAGTCAAAATCAGAAAATTTCTTGGAGGTATGTCATTTTCAGTGACATTTTCTACACTAAAATATCAACCAAAATTGTCTGCATTCTGATAGTGTCAAAGGCTGTAACGAGAAACCCTGCCAATTGACTTGCTTTGGCACCAAGATAAAGACAACGTAGTGGACGCATATTCTATACCAAATTTATAAGGTAAGTGTGAAAGTTCCTTGTTCCTCTGTCCTCTTTGACCTCACTTCTGGTAATGGCCCCTGTGTATTCTTGGACCCTCTGTGTTCAAAACTGTATTTTTCTGTCCTGGAGAGATTTGGTTTCCATCTCTCTCCTCTTTGCTGAGTCTCCTCAGTTGCTTGGGGACATCACCAAAGGATTTTTGTTGAAGTTCTTTGGGCACTGAAGGTGCTGCAGGGAGGCACCTGCAGCTACTCTACAGAGGGTAGTCTCAAAGGCTCAAATGTTTTCCTTTCTGAACCAGCTGTGGGGATTTTATCACTGATAATCATTGAAGTGTCCAGAGTCACATCTCTCTGTATGTTTGAAGTTAATGTTTAATGTTCTGACATTATAGAAAGGAAATGCTTTAGTGCTATTGACTATCAGATGAAAAATATTTACTGATACACATAGGAAATTTAATGATCTTGCCTTCCCTCTTGGGACTGAAACCAAGCATTAGCCTGCCTGAATTCCTCAGAACAGAAATGCTGGCTTCTGACACATTCAGATGGAGAATGTAGCTAGGAAGGTGGTTTTAAAATTAATCTTGGCAATATTTTACCATAAGATGATCTTTATTGGCTGCTATAAAGTTACAGTGAAGGGAACTTGAATATCAGATATTGCTTTTTGTTCCTGAAACAGTCAGCTTTTACTGAGGATAGCTCTGTGGAAAATCAGAAGTGTGGCCGCTTCACCATTTGTTAATTAGACCAGAAACTCAAGAGGAGAATGAATTGCAAAAGAAACATTTTTGAAAGCCCAAATAGCTGTTTTTTACCATTCTGACCCCTTCCCCTGCTGAGCAGATTGACAGCTGAGATCCTAAGGTACACAATTTCCACTCAAGCAGGAGCCTCCTGAAGGTGGTAATCACTGACAACGTTTTAGAGTGGAACAAGGAGATGTCTCCTCCGTTAATTGCACATGGTGTACGATGTTTCTTTTTCAAGCACTGAAATGCTTTAAAGACAAATATTTGATCTTGGTTTGAAGACCTGGCTCAGTTAGCCACGGTCTAGGAGGCAGATGCAGCCACCTCAGTGGAGAAAGAGTTCCAAGGAATGCTCTGTGTAGGAGTCAGGTAACTCGATTGCAGTGGCCTCACTCAGGGAGGAGGTAGGGTGGTTTGCTGCTGCTTTCAGTGTGAACAGGCCGTAAGGAACACCACAAACATCCAGGGGTTTACACATCCATGGATTATGTGATCACCCCATTCAGCCTAGTAAAGTTTTTTTGTGATTTAGACAATTAACTTTTGAAAGGAAAAGAAAAAGGAAATATGAAGAAGATACGGATGCACACAAACACACAAGATGAACATTGATTTTAGGGTATGGGGAGAAGCAGAAGAAGGCAATTGGAGGGAAGATGAGGGAAGCTCTCAAACAGGCCCTTGAAACAGACCCATCTGTCTGCAATTTCCTGCCTTCTCAAGTGGAAGGAGAAAGTGATTAACGACCAGGAAGAGATATGACCCATAAGTGTAGAAAGTTAAGGGTCTTTAGCAGAAGTTTGTGAAGCTGTAAGTAGTCTGCTGATGAAGAGCTTCTTCTAGCACAGAAGCTGAGCCATGGTTCTTGGTAAGCTTTGAAAAGCTGATGTTATCTCAACTGGAAGAAGACCCACTGTGGTCTGAAATGTTTTCTACCGCTGAAGAACCAGTCCTGGGGGAGAAATGTGTTCTAACCAGGTAGGAAACCTTTCTGCTTGTGAGGCAATGTGGAGTGGAGAATGAGAGAAGGCTTGGTAAAACTGGGGGAGGATAAGGCTGGAAAATTGTGTGCTAAGAAGTTGCTTGAAAAATACAGGGACTGGGCAGCAAATGGAAGTTGCTGATGGAGCAGAACAATGTGATGTGTTACAAAGCTGAGTTTGTGGGACAAGACCTAGAGAAATGAAAGAGAAGTCAGGGGAAAATTAGAGAGAAGGCAAGGCTTGTGCATTGGGGCAATACAATCAGAATAATAGGTTTTACCAATGGTTTAAGCTCCAAAACTGGCTAAAAAGAGACTCTGAAGGGAAAAGAACATCTCACCATTTTAGATGCAGATCGCTGGATTGGTTTCATGCAGAGAGAAAAGCATGACTTTTTGAGAAAGAATGTGGTTTTTTTTCTATTGGGGATTTTGGACTTAAGTGATATAGAAGCACTGGCTAATAACAAAAGACACAGACAGAGGATAAGAGCAGGATAGAAGTAAAAAAACCCTGACTATGTCTTGGTAGAACAGCTTGGAGGAGGTGATAAGGAAACATACTGGCAGATATTAATATTGTTAGCCAAAATTTCATACTTAATGGGCAGAGATGCTGCTGGAGGGTGAGGTATAGATGAAAGAATTTACCTTTAGTTTTCTATGCTGTGACTTTCCCTGCATACACTGTGCTATTTGTTCTCAGTGTCTCTGAATGAGAGTCACCCTTCTCAGCCACCACCTGTGGAGGTTTGACATGAACTAGCCAGTCAGTTGTGTCTGATGCATCTGGTTTAATCGTATTTCAGTGCTTAGAGTCAGACCTGTAATACGTGAACAAGGCCCTCTTCAGGGACGTGGGCAATTACACAAATTGGTGTGGAGACATTGTGCCAGAAGAGATGTATTTTGTTTACCTTCTTGAATTTGGCAGGGAATTGCCTTGCTACTTGAAGTGGTACAAGCTCTCACAGCAGGAGCGATGCAGCTCTCTGTGCTCAGAAAGAAGTTAAATACTTGGGGACAACAAAAGTCTGTAGATGCAGCTTTTGTTTTCAGAAGGATGATGTAAGGAAAGCCAAAAGCCTTTAGGCCATCCTGAATCTTTGAGATAAAAGTTAATATGGATAAGGGATCACCCTGTGCAGAGTGGGGAAATCCAGTGATGCATTTTTTCCTTTTGAGCACGGAGACTTGGAAGGAGCTCTCCTGTGGCTGACAATGCAATCATAGCAGGATGTTTCCAGCCTGGCTTGGGTTTGGGACGTGGAGATGCAGTGGGCTGTCACTGCTGAGCTAAGGAGGAGCAATGTCATACATTCTCTTGGTTTGCAGAAGGTTACCTGAAGTACTTGTGTTTACCTTACCTTAGCCTATGCATTTAATGTCTATTTTCTACTGTCTACTTGAGAGTGAGGAGCCCTCAAGTGGACAGTTACCATAGGTGGGCTAATGTTTGCTGCCTCTTTAAATTGAGGTAGTGTGAGATGTCTCACTTAAAATCCTCTGATTTTTTTTCCAGCTGAAGCTTTTGCATGCCTGCCTGCAGAAGCTTGCACCATGGCATTGCTTCTTTGTTGGGTTTACTTTTTTTTTTTTTAAGCTGGTGTTGGCAGCTGGTGGCAAAGGGATGATGTGTTATAAAAGGCATAAAGAGGCAGCCTCTACCACCTCATATCCTGCAGTTATCATCTCAAGGGGGCTGGGAGTCTCTGGGATGACGAAGAATTACAACAGCACTTACCAGTGGCTGACTCTTGGCTTCTTTCAGAGGTGATTTCTCCCATTCCAATTGATTTTTTTTTTTTAATGTTCCTCCCCCTCCTTTCCCCCATTCATTCCAACTTCTTTAACTTGTGAAAGTGAAACACAGCTTGGCTTGCTTCTTGTAAAGATCTGCCAACACCCACATTAACCCACAAGTACCTTCTTTCTAGCCAGTGTTTTGGCAGGAGACCTTCCGTCTTCATAGTGCGTGGTTCCTTCTGGAGAGCAGAACTTGCACTGCTGTTCATGGTTCTACTTGAAAGATTTTCAAAGACGTGCCTTGAGGTCAAAAGGGTTTTTTGAATTTTCTGCGTGATTTGTCGTGAGATGTGAAAGGAAATCTGCACTTAGATCCGCCGCTCTTCCTGGCAATTTCGCCGAGGATGTGTTTGACTTGCTCTGGTTAGGAGTGTGATCTAGTCCCTGGTGTGTGTGCAGTGCAGGCACACAGGATGAAGTAAGGATGGCCACTTGTGTTGGTGAATGATGGGAGAGCATCCCAGCTGCCCCTTGCCCAGCTGTTTCACCAGCACCGCTCCCGTTGGTGCCGCAGGACCAGTGATACCACCAACCCAGGTGTAAGGAAATGCCAGGCACTGCCTCACCAGAAGGTGAGGGTGGTGTAGCTGTCACTCTATCAAGGTTAAGGCGTAGCAGTTGCATGGGATGGTATCTTCTGCTGCATTTCTGCTGAGATAACAGGCTTTCCTTGTGATTCTCCTCAGGTTAGGTGCTGTCTTGTTCAGGGTGGGGCTTGGAAGCTGTCCTGTCTTTTAATCCACTTCAGCATCCCCCTAGCTTTCTAAATAAATTGGAAGTATTCACTTTGGAATAGAAAAACAATATTTTAAGGTATCTGGGAGAAGTGCTTATTCTCAGCTGAGCCTTATCAGAAGCAAAATGTTCCAGCATTCCCATCGATTATGTAAAGGGGAAACATGAGGGGAACAATGTAGAAATCTTGACAATTATTTTCCAGTTGATGGTATCCATTGCCCCTGAACAGTGTTTGCCCTGGTGTGTCCTTAAGCAGAATGTGGGTCTGTCCACACAGCCACAGCTACCTGCAACCTGCTTTTGACACCACTCCTGTTCCCTCAGACAGAAGGTAAATTGTAGCCAGGGTGAAATATTTCTGCTAATTATAAAACATTAAATGATCTTCATCTACCTTCTCCCCAATTAACAATGCAATTGAATTATCATTAGAGCTTGTACAGAACCTTTGATAACAATGGAGCCATTTGTATTAAATTCAGTCTTAGTTTTCTTATTCCATGAAGTCCCATCATTGTGTTGATTGTACTTTGAAGTCATAGCAGGCTTCCCTCTCCTGCTATTCACCTAATTTATTTCAGCCCCAACACACCGCTCCTAAATTCTTGTTAAATTTGTTTCTGAACAAAAGGACTAAAACCCAGCGTGTCTTAAATGAAAGACATGAGGCAGTTACGGTTCCATTCATTTCCTCATATCTGTTTGCTGTATCTAGAGAGCTATTGTTGTGTGTGCACTACTGGGAAATAATAACACTAATAAAAAATAATAATTCTCCTAGGATTTGCTGTCAATAGAGACAATCTATAGAGAACTCAAACCTAGAGAGTGAGTGATTAAAGTTCAGCAGCAGAACTGAAATATACTTTCTGAATGCAAAAAGGAGCTGAAGAGGACAGAGAGGAGCTAGAGGAATCTGCTTGGTCTCTGAAGCCAGCGTGAGTTAGAACACTGCTCTAAAGGGGTAGGAGCTTTTGTGGGAACTCGGCCTCCTCATGGCTCTCCTGTCTTTCTCCTCTTTGCCCAGGAAACCTTTTCTGGCTTGGGGGCATGCAACAGTTGAAATTTTTTGTCTCTTCCTTAAGCAGGGCTGGAGGAGGAATTTAAGAGCTTAGAGAGACATTTGGGTGAACCCAGAGTGTGTGAAAGGATTTATAAAGCTGCTTGTCTGTGACTCTGGGCACTGTGTGTGGATGATACTGTGTGTACAGTAGGTTGTTACTGCTGCCTTTATTCTTCCCCGTTATCACAGATTTGATTGACTTCTGAGAACAGGCCTTCCCCAAAGAAAAAAAATTAGAAGTCTTGTAGGCACCCAATTTGAGACAGATCAGGGTCAGCACTGTACTTGGCCTTGTAGGAATTGTGCTTGTCTGGGTGAAGTGGTTGGTTTTACCCTGAGAGAAAATGTTTCTCAACCTAGATGAGTGAAAACCTACAGAATTTCAGGTTCACCAAAGAAGCCTGGTTACTTAAATCATTCTGTTTCTCTTAGTCTACTCTGAGTGCAAAAGAGCTGGTAAAGTGGGATTAGTTTCCTTTCTTTGATAAAAGCAGATTAATTTTAACACTGGCTAAAATTGCACCCATTTTCTCTTGGTAAATGAACCATAAGACACACTGTCAAAAGAGAGCCTTCCATAATGACTGTGGTTAATATTTCAGAGCTTAAACTCAAGCATGAGAGAATCAGCAATATATGCTGTACATTAGCTTGATTTCTATTCATTTGCAGCTCAAGAATATTATTCTCTTCTCCCATGCTAATTTCAGAGTTCTGTAGAGCAAGGGATTTGCATCTGATTTTGTACTCAGGTGTGTATGTATTTCTTTTTGGCAAAGCTGTATTGTAGGCAGAAGTGAAGCAGGGTAGTTCATGTGCTTGTGGTTCTAATCTGGGGCTCAGGAAATCTCAGTTACCTGCTCTCCTGCAGAGTTCCTGTGCTTAGCAGAAATCCCTGTGCCTGGTGGTGATTCAGTTCCTTGAATCATAGAGTGAATATGAAAATCCTTTCCTTGCTTCTCATGGAATCCATCAGTTCTTGGGCTCTGCAGAGGTTGTGGTGCATTAAAATACCCTGCTAAGATACAGATTTAGATGGGGAAGATCTGGGGCTCACAGGTTGAGCTGTGCAAATACAAATTCCTGTGTTATGAGGTACCCACATGTACCGAGGCACGTGCCCTGTCTGGGCTGCTGGTCCTCTGTGGGAAACACTGAAGGTAAAAAGGATTTCTAGGAGCTAAAAAAGCAGGCCTGAGAAACAGAAAAAGCTGAGAATTTAGCATTGGATAATTTAGTTTGGCTTGAATAAATCTTAACACTGCAGAAACTTATGCCTGACAAGATAGCAGAAGGTCTTAAACTTAAGGGTGTTGTGTATTGTTAATAGAAATAAAAGCATACAAGCAAGCTTTGTGTGAAGCAGGTGTACGTGTGCTATAATTTATTGGCTAGAACAGCTGCCTGTAAGTTTTAACAATATGCGATTGACTGAAAAGTTTTTTAGATGCTTTGTAACAAAGAAATTTTCGGCTGCTGCGGGAAAAACTTGAGCTGTTGACATCTCTCAATTGTTTTCAACCCTTGTAATGAGACTGATGCTGCAATAGGAAAGCTCGAGGAAGCTGCCCTGGCAATCCCACCTCGTTCCTGCAAACTCCAACACAGTTCTCCATCTTCCCCTCACTGTATTTGTGCTCAGCACATTCATAAGGGGCAGTGAAGATCTGCTGTCTGTGAATCTCAAGTCTGCTCCTTCCTGAAGTGCCAGGCAAAGGGTGACTTCTGTCTCCTCTTTTGCTCCCTTGCTGTTTCCTGCAAAGAGGCTCTTTGGCCAGATTGCTTGGGTGCTGTCCGTGAGTGCTGCTTCATCTGCAGAGAACATGCTTGGCTGAATGCAGTTTTCATTTGCTTTGTGTTCCACAGGGATGTTTTCTGCCTGATTCCTTCTCTCACTTTCCTGGAAGAAAACATTAAATTTCAGACCATGGCACCTCTGCTGCTAAAACCACATCCGTGTCCAACCGCCTGAGTTTCCCATTACTTTCTAGTCCTAATGCATAAACCAGTGCAGCCAAGTAAACTATAGAGTGCTTAAAAATTACTTGACCCTGTCCTTCATTCTTATCATCTGCTTCAGCACTGCTTGGGATCTGGGACATCTGAATAGCCCTTTTGGCTGACAAAGCCATGAGTGAGAAAACACAGCAGGAATATCAAGGCTTTAGGACAGGCTCTTGGGAATGTAGGTTGAGACACATTACGCAGAGGATAATGGTCTAGCCTAGGATGAGGAGTTGTAGGACAAATGAAACAGCTCTGGTGTGCTAAGAACAAAAATAAGATGGTTGTACACAGCCAAGGTGATAGTTTTCCTAAGAGCTCTTGAAACAACTGAAATTGTTAACATTGCAGTTATTCTCAATAACATAATTTTATTCTACTTGCAAATTGCATTGTCTTGCACTTTTTTTGTGCCAATTATGGAAGTGAATTTCTTTCTTAATTACCCAGTTCTCAAGCCCTGATGTAGATTTCTAACACTTTGAGGCGTATTTAAGCAGATCTTTGTTTATGCATTTGGGGGAAAAACAAACAAGGAAATTTGGAAAATGGTTTTAACGCCAACAGTCCTTTGTAAAAACATGCTGTTGATTGATACCCAAATGCTAAGCAACAGTTGTTTCTAGAACTTTGGTGCTTTATTCATTCCAGAGCAGTGACAGAAGATGGAAGCTGTTACTCCCACTGTTTTGCCTTGATAAGCCAGTTCACTTGCCTCAAAAGCCTTTACCAGGTTCAGTTTTCATCCTTACTCACATGAGGAAAAGGGTGCTGCAAAGGTTCAGGAAAGGTTTCAGGAATTTAACACTTACAGGAAAGAGATTAGAAAGCACAAGTAGCACTGCTGGGGTGAGCCAGAGTTCTCATTTCACATCTTTATTATGGGAATCCCCAGGGGTCCTGCTGGGACTCTGTGCTTTGCTTTCTCTGCCCCATTTCACAGCTCCCACTGCAGCATTGCCACAAATGAATCTCAACTTTTTTACTTATGAATATCAGAGAGAGAAATTATTAGCACCATCTGTTGGAGAAATGGAGATACTGGTTTCTTCAGAGGTCTGAATATGTAAAATCTCTTCCCTTTTGATTTCCAGTTCTAGTTTGCAGTGAGAATGTGCCTAGACAACCTGCTTGGTTTTTAACTTACAGCAGCCTGGAGTCTGTGCTTGGGAGATTGTGCCTTGTTTCAAAATGTACCTTAAAGAAATGCAGTAATCCATTTAAAAGAGGGCAAGCAGACAAAGATTCAAATGTCAAAATGGTACCTTGGCTGTGGCAGGTTCTGTGGCATCAATAACAAGAGCAAGAGCTGAGAAACAATTTGCAGCTCAGGGGATAGGCCTGGTAGTGCCTTGACTCTATCTGGGCTAGCATGTCTGAGAAATCTGAGTGAAGAATGGGATATTTGACCTTCTTGATCTTTATAGGATGAGGAAAATTATGACTTGAAGAAAAAGCAGAGGAAGCACTGTTATTAGCAGAAGACTGACTTCAAGGCATATCTCCAAGCTGGAGAGTATTCATGATCTGGAGTAGTTTCACACAAGCATGGTTTGATGACTGTGACTCCTGACCAGAGTTGTGTCCTCTGTCACATGTGTCAGGTCATTTGCACATGTAGAGCCTATTGAGCTCCTTTCACTCTGCTGCATTATGAGCCTCTCTCTGTTTCTCTGGTGCTTTTGCCTGTTGAATTTGTGTGCTGTTCCTGTAGCTTTGACTACTGATGTCTTGTTGGGAGAACCATGCTGGCAGGCCAAGGCTCAAATCCCCCTGTTGATAAGGAATGACACTGCAAGAACAGAGCAGGTAATGGTCTCTTAAGTCAGAAAGGTCTGATGTGTGCTGCTGTGGGAAATGTGCAGCCCTGCACTGATAGACCAAGATCTGGCATACTGCTGGTTCTAAATTGTTTGCCCTACCATATTTGTTGGAGAGTACTTAAAGTCTCTCATGTGGCTGTTGAAAAATGTTTCCTTAATACTCAGCATAATTATATTAAGATCTTGTTTATCCATTTGCTGTTCTGACAGCACAATCTTTTAATTTTCACTCTGTGGTATTTGCACAGTAGGAAAAAAAAGTCCTATTGTTGTGTATCCTCTGTTCTGCTTGGTAAACAAGCAAAGGTGTTTTATGGCACATTCACATGATTGCAGCTAATCATATTGATGTTTTTAAGAAGCTGTGGTCTAGCAGGTAACTGAGTCAAAATTTAGTTTTCAAAGAATTGGACAATTATTATTTCTGACTCTCTGGATAGCTGTTGGAGAGACTTCAGTACTTTCTATCAAAAATTCCTATTTCACTAGCTAGCTCTATCAGTGCTAGCTGATAAGATAGCTAGATTTCAGATAATTAAGACCCTAAAATTCAATGACTTAGCCAGATGAACGCCATTCTGAGCGTATGAGAGGATTAAATACAAGAGAAGAGGAAAGAGAGCTGTGAAAGTGTTGTTATGACCTCGGGAGGTGGTGTGAGCTGGGCAGTTTCAGCGTTGATCCCGTGGGCTACGTGGAATTGCAGTGCCCCTGAAATGCACACTGCAGAATTGCTTATGCAGTGACAACCTCCAGAGCTCCTCCACTCCACTTTTAAGTGATCCTAGTGACAGGTCTCCCTGCATGCTTCCCTGTGGAGCTGCATGCTTGGTCTAATTGATTGACCCTTTAGCAAAGCAAATTTCTCTTGCTATTCAGCCAGAATTTTCCTTCTGCTTAATTTCAGCCCATCACTCCTAGTTATGGCCCTGCAAAGCCTGCCTGACCTGCTTTTGCCACACTATAGCTTTATTGATCCTGGCTCTATGTAAGTAATTCTTAACTGACTGAACTTATTATTGGCATACCAGGGCAGTGGAGGCACTGGTGAGAACCTCTTTCTTGGTCTGTGAGGCTGGCAGAGAGGAATCCAGTGCAGGTGTTTGGTGGTGTTCACTGAACTTTCTGAATGGCTGCATGGAGTGGTGAAAAGTGGTTTCTGAGTTTTCCCCAAGTCTTCAAATATTTGAGTTTGCACATCTGTGTGTGATGTGGGGATATCCAGGCCACGGGATGTCACAGTGGGTAGTCCTGAAATCAGGAGTTAACTCATGAGTATTTGGCCTTTGGGAGGTTTTTCAAGGGTACTTTTTGGATTCCTGTCAAGCAGTGTGTGAATGTGTGTTGTGGGGACTGGAGATGGATAGTGTCTGAGGGAAGTTCTTTCCTGAAAGTGTTTGGCTGAGGAAACCTGTTGTGTGGTAGGCATCATGAGAGCTGACTCCCAAACTTCATCTCCTATGATCCTTCCATTTCCATGTCTGTTCTAGGTTATAGACTCCAGAAGCACTCAGCATGCCAAAATACCCACAAATTGAGGGGGATAATGACCCCCTGACTTGCTCACACCCTGTTTAGAGCTACCTGGATAGATCTGTCTCACCATGAGCTTTGTGCTGCTGAGTTTATTCTGTCTCTGGGATGTTGCTCATCAGTGGCCAGGCAGGAGAAAGATCAGTGATTCTCCTCGATTCTCGAATTTCCATGCCCTTACCCCGTTCTGTGCCTCAGTTTACTCCTGGATGCAACAAGATCTCTTTCCCAAGGGTACTGGAGTGGAATGGGGGAGAATGGTATTTCTTTCGTTGGGATTTAATCTGAAGAACATTTGCAAGATATTTTGGGCTGCCTGCTCATGCTGTTGTGGAAGCTGTTGGTATGTGCCTCTCTGAGCTTACACAGGATAGTCAGAGGGGCACTATTAACAAGAATGTTAAAGCCACTGATGAAATTGTTTCCCATATAGGGGAAAGTAGAGAGGCATGTGTGGGGTAGCAGAGGATGGGAATACAGCCACTCCTGAGCACGTGCTCAGCTGTACTGGTCCTGCTCCCATTGAGTTTGTTCAAACACAAGCACAAAATTGTAGTTATCAAGCCTTAGGCACTACACAGTATTTACAAGCTGAAGTATCAAACTCCTTGTTTTAGGATACTAGGCTCCTATCAGTGCATGAAGAGCTAAGCACAGCAAATTGCTGCAACCTGCTGCTGAGATGCCAGCGGACACTGAGCCTCCCACGTTCTCTGGTGTGCTCCTGGAGGCTGGTTCTGCAAAAGTGATTAAATAATAAATAAATTAAATAAACGGGAGCTGTGCATCTTTCTGCCGTGGCTGCAGAAGCAAAGCCAAGCCCATTTTTTGCTCATCAGAGCTGGGTTATGGTGTCCCTCCTCCCATCTTCTCTATCCATTCTTTTGTTTTTGTATTGTTTTGCTGAGAGTGTAAATGCAGAGATGGTTAATTGCCTTGCTGACCTGATTCTGTCGCTACATGGGATCTGCTTATATCAAAATGCTCCAGCCCAAATGACTAGAGTATGTCAAAGTTAGGTGATTAAAGAATTACAGAATACTTCCTGAACTGATCTTATTCTCAACTCATTGTGACTTTGGACAGAAGCCCAGACAAGAGGGGGAGAGAAGGGTGAGAAATAATAAATAAAAAAAAAAAGAAAATAAAAATAGTAAATTCAGTGAGAGGGACTTCTGCAATATTTTGCTCTCATTTTACTGAGAAGATTGATAACAAACATTAGTGAGGCAAAATTACAGTGATTTGTATAGATTCCCAAGTGAACAAGTTTAACATTAATAAAATATTATGGCCTTCTCTATCACAGAACTATTGTACTGATCATAAAATGAAAGGGCTTTTTATATATATATATATATGTAGGTAGGGGAGTGTGTGTGCTCTTACAGCATGGATGGAGGCATCTCATTTTCAACTAAGATTAAAATCTGTGCTGGGCTGGAGTAGTGGAGTGTTTAACTCTGCTAATGCTATGGATGATTACTACTCTGGGAGAGGATGCACCTGGCAAACTTTTACTTCAGATGCCAAAGCAAACCCAATGGCTTTTGTTGAAATGCCCCCTAAGCCACCAGTGCCTTAAGCCCTGCTCAGGTGCCCTGTTGGTTTCTGTTGAGGTTGGCAGCAGGCTGAGCAGCCCGTGGCTCTCGTAGGTGTGAGTGTGGCACAGCACATCAGGGTTGACGGTTTAAGTGCTTTCTCCCTGCTGCTCTGGAGTTTGTGGCAGGAGCTGAGCAAAACTGAAAGACATCTAAATAGAAATAAACACTTCAGGATGAGAATTTTTTATGTGATGTTTTTGAGATAAGTGGTTTTGGAGTTTCTGTATTGCCTGGTTTTATTTTATTACAGACGGTGCTGAGGGATAAACTGGGGTGTGCTGGCTTCTCACCAGCAGTCACTGATTTCACCTCTGGTGGAGGAAGAAGCTGACGTTCCCTCCCAGTCCTGGGCATTTTTCTGGTGATTGCTCTAGCTTAAAACAAATACCTACTGGTTTTGTGGTCGTAAAATGGTAGGAAAAGTAGAGATGAATTTCACCATCTGCAACACCATCGCCTCCCGTTCTGAGGCGCCTCTGACTGGGGCCAAGTTGCCAGTCAGGTGAGGTGAATCTACTTCCATGCTTAGCCCTCCTGTGTGCTCCTTAAATATACTAAGTTGAGGAGATTAATTTACTACCAAGGTAAAAGAGGACACAAATTTGTGGTGATAATACTTATACAATACATTCCTATTTACTTCGTGTTTCATTTTCCAGTGTGATAAACTAATGTGGCATAGTGGACATCTGCTTTCCTTTAAACCACACAGAACTGATGAATTGTTGTTTTAATTATTTCTAGGGTTTTAAAGAAGATGCAATTATTTTATTCTTCAATATAAAATATTTCAAATGCTAATGTTCTCAGTGGAAGTGAAGATAACATCTACTGCAAAATTGTGTTTGCTTTGACAGCATTGTATGTTTTAGCCAAACTAAATGAAGGAAATAGTGTTTAACTATTTTGGTTTTTTTTTTTCATTTCACATGACTAAAACTCCTGGTTCCAATTAAAAGCCAGCATCAAACCAACCCTGCCATTCTTTCTTAATTTTGGCCCCTACCCTTTTCTAGTTTTTCTCTTGTAAATATATGAGATAAAAAATGCAAAAGTAGTCATCCCTATTCCTTTTCTTCTGCTTTCCACCTATGCTTTAAAAGCTGTTTTGAAATGAGATGTAAAGAAACATTCTTTTTAGAAACAAGGTCAAAGCAAAACTCAGTCTAGAAATCAAACCAAAATTCAATCCAGGAATTTCACTGACTATTTTCAGAGAGGATTACTTTTCTCTGATGTATTTTCTTGCAAAAGAAAGCCATAGGTTTGCTGACCAACTCTTATTAGTAATAACAAAGGAGTTACCAGAAAAGTAACCTGTCTCTCAAACTATACTTTACAGCTCACTATGTGTTCTCTTACGCTTTGAATTCACTTTAACATATGGATGTCTTTTGTCATGTAACAAAGAAATTAAACTGAGAAAGGACATTGAAGGATTATGTGTTTGTGTACATAACAGCTGTTTACTTGCAGCTTTTCCTGAGCATGAGCTATGGGTTGCAGTGTTTGCAGAGTGGAAAGGGATGTTCTGTCCTGCCCATGCCCAGGGTTGGACAGGGTCTAAGATACTACTGAAGAAAACCTCAGTAGCTGGAGAAAATCTANTAAAGAATTACAGAATACTTCCTGAACTGATCTTATTCTCAACTCATTGTGACTTTGGACAGAAGCCCAGACAAGAGGGGGAGAGAAGGGTGAGAAATAATAAATAAAAAAAAAAAGAAAATAAAAATAGTAAATTCAGTGAGAGGGACTTCTGCAATATTTTGCTCTCATTTTACTGAGAAGATTGATAACAAACATTAGTGAGGCAAAATTACAGTGATTTGTATAGATTCCCAAGTGAACAAGTTTAACATTAATAAAATATTATGGCCTTCTCTATCACAGAACTATTGTACTGATCATAAAATGAAAGGGCTTTTTATATATATATATATATATGTAGGTAGGGGAGTGTGTGTGCTCTTACAGCATGGATGGAGGCATCTCATTTTCAACTAAGATTAAAATCTGTGCTGGGCTGGAGTAGTGAAGTGTTTAACTCTGCTAATGCTATGGATGATTACTACTCTGGGAGAGGATGCACCTGGCAAACTTTTACTTCAGATGCCAAAGCAAACCCAATGGCTTTTGTTGAAATGCCCCCTAAGCCACCAGTGCCTTAAGCCCTGCTCAGGTGCCCTGTTGGTTTCTGTTGAGGTTGGCAGCAGGCTGAGCAGCCCGTGGCTCTCGTAGGTGTGAGTGTGGCACAGCACATCAGGGTTGACGGTTTAAGTGCTTTCTCCCTGCTGCTCTGGAGTTTGTGGCAGGAGCTGAGCAAAACTGAAAGACATCTAAATAGAAATAAACACTTCAGGATGAGAATTTTTTATGTGATGTTTTTGAGATAAGTGGTTTTGGAGTTTCTGTATTGCCTGGTTTTATTTTATTACAGACGGTGCTGAGGGATAAACTGGGGTGTGCTGGCTTCTCACCAGCAGTCACTGATTTCACCTCTGGTGGAGGAAGAAGCTGACGTTCCCTCCCAGTCCTGGGCATTTTTCTGGTGATTGCTCTAGCTTAAAACAAATACCTACTGGTTTTGTGGTCGTAAAATGGTAGGAAAAGTAGAGATGAATTTCACCATCTGCAACACCATCGCCTCCCGTTCTGAGGCGCCTCTGACTGGGGCCAAGTTGCCAGTCAGGTGAGGTGAATCTACTTCCATGCTTAGCCCTCCTGTGTGCTCCTTAAATATACTAAGTTGAGGAGATTAATTTACTACCAAGGTAAAAGAGGACACAAATTTGTGGTGATAATACTTATACAATAAATTCCTATTTACTTCGTGTTTCATTTTCCAGTGTGATAAACTAATGTGGCATAGTGGACATCTGCTTTCCTTTAAACCACACAGAACTGATGAATTGTTGTTTTAATTATTTCTAGGGTTTTAAAGAAGATGCAATTATTTTATTCTTCAATATAAAATATTTCAAATGCTAATGTTCTCAGTGGAAGTGAAGATAACATCTACTGCAAAATTGTGTTTGCTTTGACAGCATTGTATGTTTTAGCCAAACTAAATGAAGGAAATAGTGTTTAACTATTTTGGTTTTTTTTTTTCATTTCACATGACTAAAACTCCTGGTTCCAATTAAAAGCCAGCATCAAACCAACCCTGCCATTCTTTCTTAATTTTGGCCCCTACCCTTTTCTAGTTTTTCTCTTGTAAATATATGAGATAAAAAATGCAAAAGTAGTCATCCCTATTCCTTTTCTTCTGCTTTCCACCTATGCTTTAAAAGCTGTTTTGAAATGAGATGTAAAGAAACATTCTTTTTAGAAACAAGGTCAAAGCAAAACTCAGTCTAGAAATCAAACCAAAATTCAATCCAGGAATTTCACTGACTATTTTCAGAGAGGATTACTTTTCTCTGATGTATTTTCTTGCAAAAGAAAGCCATAGGTTTGCTGACCAACTCTTATTAGAAATAACAAAGGAGTTACCAGAAAAGTAACCTGTCTCTCAAACTATACTTTACAGCTCACTATGTGTTCTCTTACGCTTTGAATTCACTTTAACATATGGATGTCTTTTGTCACGTAACAAAGAAATTAAACTGAGAAAGGACATTGAAGGATTGTGTGTATGTGTACATAACAGCTGTTTACTTGCAGCTTTTCCTGAGCATGAGCTATGGGTTGCAGTGTTTGCAGAGTGGAAAGGGATGTTCTGTCCTGCCCATGCCCAGGGTTGGACAGGGTCTAAGATACTACTGAAGAAAACCTCAGTAGCTGGAGAAAATCTACGTGAGCATTCCAATTGAAAACAGTCTGAATTACACCCTTCAGGTATTTTATCTGCCAGGTAATTTATAGTCTAGCAGATGAAGTGACTGTGTATTTCAGATGCCTGTATGCTGAGGAGCTGATCCATCTTGAGTGGAAGCCAAGAATGGAATTGGGGCACCTGGCTGGGTTCATAGTTTGTTAACCCTGGTGGGCAGCCTTTATCAAACTGCTCCACTGGTGTCTATTTGCAGTGCCTGTTCTCTGAGGCAGCAGCTGTCCATGGGATGAGTATGTTTCTGTCAGAGTCTCTGAGTCAGTGTTCTGCATGCCCTGCTGATCAGTAGGTAAAAATGCAGAGCATGACTCACTCTGATTGGGTGAGGCTTTTCCTTCCTCCCAAGGAAGGCATGACAGCTTCATGTAGCCTTAGTCTGGTATGCCAGTCTCCAGGGACCTGGAGCTGGGTACCACTGCTTTAGATGCTGCTGTTAGACATCTATCATCCCCAATTTTAAGAGTACTATACATGTGCTTCCTTTAAGAAGAGGGGCTGTGGTGGGAGATGAGCTCTGTAAAGTTATTATTTCCCCTTGGAAGTAAAGTTGAGTGTTTCTGCATAGCCTGTGTTGTTATTCAGGCAGTTTTAGAACAGCTGTGCTAAAAGTGAAGCAATGGGTTGTCACTTCTAAACTGCTGGTGCTGTAAAGACAAGGAAAGAAAGGAGTGGCAGATGTTTATCTCCATGTTTATACCAAGTTTTAGTGCATCAATCACTCAGTGCTATCAAGACTTGTTGAGGAGAGATAATAAGATTTATTGGTGGCTGTTGGGATAACCCACATAGTACATAAATATGTTAGTAAAACTCCAGGGAGTCTTGGTCTATCACAATGAAATAGGCAGGAAGGAGCACAGGCCTCCCAGCTATGGAGCAGCTGAGCTCTTGGTGGGAGGTCACTTCTCACAATGAACATGAATTGCACAAAGCTCCTGATGGCTTTTTGTGGTGGTGGTTTTTTTTTGTTTTGGTTTTTTGTTTGTTTGTTGGTTTTGTTTGTTTGTTTTTTTTCTATCCTAACATTCAGTGAAGGAGTAGGAAATGGAAATCAGGAAAGCAGACACTTGCAGTAGAGGAGGAGTAAGAGGCAAGGACTAAGATGCAGTTTTCCATCCTCCTGTATTAAGTCTCAGTGTGACCATGATGGTTGGACTTGCCACAGGCTGCTTGGTTGTGACACAGAGAAGACTCAAATGAAGAACTTGGTTAACTTATGAGCGGTAAGTTACAAGGAAAAAAATGTGACCTTGATTACTTATTACTCTGTAGTGCTTCCTCCTGCCCTCTAGAATGCATGGTGTGTGTGCCATAGTACCAGGTACACTGAAATGGGCAGAAGCCATACATGGAATAGCTTCCCCTCCTGCTGTGTGGATACAAATGCATGCATGCCACCTGTTCAGGCAAATAAAACTGAGTCCCAGAAGTCCATGAGTTAAGCCAGTCTGTATGTACAGTCCTGAGAGAAACCCCTGAGGTTTTGTATTTGTGCTCACACATTTGAATGTGGACACCCTGAATGGGAGAGAGCTCAGGGCATCTTCATTCCAATCTCCTACTCAAAGCAGGGGTAGTTTGAGGTCCAGTCAGGTGGATAAGTGCTATTTGAGCTCTTCCCTGTTGGATCTTGAAAACTTCCTCAGATGAAGGCTGTGTGACCTCTCTGGGCAGCCTGTCCCCTGCCATTTTCTCAGGGGAAATGTTTTCACTTGTGTCCATGCTGAAGCCCTTGAGTTTCAAGTGGCACCTGTTCTCTCATTCCCCACTGTGACAAGCCTGCCTCTTCCCCATGGGCTCCCTGTTGGCAGCTCTGGAGCCCCTCAAAGCCATCTGCTCTTGGGGCTGAGCAGAGCCTGCTGCTGTTGGCTTTTTGCAGAGGGGTGCCCCACTGTCCAGACAGCTCTGCCCTGAGCAAGCTCTGCTTTATCCAAGGCTCTCTGCACTGGGGGTGCAGGAAACTATAGATGATGTCGGACAAGCGCTGAGGAGAGGGAATAATCACTTCCCTTGATGACTTGCTGGGCTCATGTTCCTGCTCCCTGCAAGGCTGCCAGCACCTTTGTTGCCAGGGTGGAGGGCTGGCTTGTGCTCTGCTCACTGCCTGCCAGGACCCCTGCCCCTCCTCAGAGAGCTGTTCCCCAGCCAGGCAGACCCTTGCCCCTGTTGAGAATTTTGGCTCTTGTTACAAGAAACAGAACATAAGCACAGAACAGTTCCTGCACTTGCCTGTGTTACACATGTTGGAACAGGAGTTTGCCTTCAGGCATCCTGATGAAGATGATTATTTTCTCTGAGCAATAGCACTTGCTATTGTTTGAAGTATGAGCATGGTTTAATAAAAACCAAAAAATACCCCTTAAAACATTTTACTCAGGGCTGTTATGGTCAGAGTAAGTTCCAGTCTAGGGAGTTTTCTCTTTACCCCTTTTCCTCCCCTTGAGCAGGATGCCTTATAGAACACGTTTGATAATCCAGGAGATGACTCAGAGTTCTAAACAGAAGCTGCACAATGTCGTTGTGTGTTTCCTTCTGCATAATCAGAAATTCTCCTTTGCATCCACCAGTCACTGACATTGCTTGGAAGTAACACAGTGTGTGCTTCCTTCCTTTTATCACTCAGAACTTTACGGTCTGGGAAGTTACAAAACAATCTTCCCCTTAACTTCTGAATGACTGAGCTAGAAAAGGATTAGCTGCAGAGAAATCAGCAAAAGAAATCCTTAAGTTTAATTGAAGTGGTGTATCAGACTGAACAAATTTCACTTCAGTAATATTAAAGCGTCATGGGTGTGTTAACTAATGCTTATCCAGCTGAGGGTTTATTACTTTGTAATTAAATGTTATTAGAGCTTTAGTATAAATAAATAACCATACAAAGCTGAGAATGGGCTTAATGTGTTTTGGGTTTTTATAAAAACACTGGCACACTACAGTTGCCCTGCTACATCATTAGTGATGGCCTTTTCCCATCAGAAGAGTCCTGTAAACTGTCACAGGACCAGATAATGAAGCTGCTGTGCTTTATCTTTGGGTGAGTGGACATGTCTCTAGATCCATGTGTAGGGTGGGAGCCTCGCAGTTAATTTCTCTGGGAGGCTGTGGAGGCTGCGTGGGCTCACAGAGCACAAATATGAAAATAGCTCAAAAAGAGCCTGTTTTCTGCTGTCAGTCATGCCACAGTTTGCCTGGTCCACCTGTAGATTGCTCCATTTTTAGTGACAAATTTATGCGGCCTAATAGAATCAAAATGTATCTCTCCACTTATGTGTTTTGTTCTGTTCATTCTTTATAATTTGTCATACTCATATATTTACTCCATACACACAGACTCTTTTCTTTCCTTTGATTTAATCCCTTTGCTATTTGTATCCCCTGCTGTTTTATTTGCTAAAACTGTATTTAGCCATAATGATGTTACCAGTGGTACTGTTTTAATGAATGATAGATTTCATAGCTGGAGTGTGTCATTCTACGGTTCTGATTTCTCATGGGAACTGAAATTATTCCATGCAAGACATTTCTGATGTCTTCTTTTAGTTACTCAAAATCCAGCTTTCCAGCTGCTGGAAAAAGCAGATTGTGATGAACATTTAACATCTTTTGTAGCAGTGGGAGATGTAAAGTTAGGAATGTGAGGATCTGATTTGGTTTTTTGTACTCTTATGTTCCAATTTCTGGTCTAAATAGGGCTATCTGCCTACCTCCAGCCAGCAGGGAAATAGTGCTCTGACTTTGGGAAGTAAGTCTCAGCTTTGAGTGCTTTGAACCTCAAGAAGAATCCCAACGTTGAAAGCTGGGAAAAAACCCAACCCCCAATTTGGCAATAAATAGACCTGATACGATGGAATTACTTAAAACAAAAATAAATCTTAATTATTACGGACAGCTGATGGACAGGATTTATTACCACTGTCCTGGATATTTGCAGGAGGAACTCCATCTGTTCTGGGTTTTGGGACTGCATCCAAGGCAGAAGATGCATCCACAGACTCTGCCCGTGGGCACAGGGAGGTGGGAGGGCTGGCTCTGGAGGGTGGTTTCCACAGCCTGTGTCCAGGATGGCTGAAGCCCCACTGCCAGGCAGAGGTAGGAGCTGATTGTTGCCCTTCAAGAGCATTTAGAACTGCTCTTGCACCCAGCTCTAAGGCCTCTCGTAGACATGGCTGTGGTTCTTCGTGCAAAATCAGAGCAGAGGTACAGCTGAGCAAATCTGCTGGAGGCATGGCAGCCTTTAGATTGGGCTAAGTGGGAAGAGGTCCAGGAGAAGTCAGGACTTGCCAGGTCACCGCAGTGTTCTGGCCTCCCGAGCAGAAGGGGCTGTCTGCGTTTTGTGTTGTGGGACTGCTGTGAAGACCTGCAAATGTGAATCAAGTTGAGTGCCTTTGTTAGTAAGAGAAAAAGACCAGAAAGGCAGGACCCGGGGGCTCCTGTGTGGTCAGGGGTAACTCAATTAACTGCTCTGTGCTTCAGTGTGAGCCATCAGTAACATAAGCATCATGACACTTACCTGCCTCTGAGGGCCATTTAGTTAATTAAATTGCTGAGATCTTCAAATAAGAGATGCTTTCAATAAGTAGTTCTGTGTGGGGTAGAAGTAATGGAGCTTGGTTTCCAATGGCTTTGTCGTGTGGTTCATTGCCAGCTCTGATTGAAACTTTCCCCTGGGCCGAGACTTCATGAGGTTGGTTTTTTTTGATTTTTTTTCCTTCCTAATTTGCCCTCCAGGCTTCACAGGTGTTCAGTAAGATGTAATCTTGGCCTTTCCTGTAGAATGGGCATTCCCAGGGGATTTTTCTTGGATGTCTCTTTTCTGTCCAGCTGCCTGGCTTGTTTTGAGATTTTTCTGTGTTGCAGCAGATGTAAACCTTGGTCCAAGTCAGCCAGGAGTTTCAGGCAATGCAGCAGGGGGTGAGACCTGCAGACACATCCACCTGCAGCACACAGGGCAACTTGCAAAAGCCTGGCTTGCTTTGGAAGTCATGTGGAAACCAGAGCATGACAGTGTGATCCTATTGCCTAGAAATGATGGAGGAACTGAAAGAAGAATTGGGGTTCCACTTGGTCACTGTAGAAAGAGGAGTTATGGCCAAGGCTCCTAAATCACCTGGACACTTTGCATATCTGCTCCGGTGCAATGCTATCCTAAGGATGTCTATATCCCTTTCTTCTTTTTAATTGTTTCTTTTGCATCTGGACATGTTCCTGTAAGGAAAGTGTGGTTTATGGATTTCCCTCAGTGCTTAGGGACAAGGAGAGCCTGTCAAAACCAGTTAGCTGATCCCAAATCTCCTGTGTTGGTAGCTCTGGCGAGCTAGAGGAATTACTGTAGCTCCAGAGTGTGAGAGGATGGCAGTGGTTAGGGTGATTAGAGATCACTCCACGGCCAGAGGAATCTGTGGGTGCAGGAATTGCACTGCAGATGAAGTCAGGCTCTTGGGCCTGCAGCTGCAGAGAAAATAAGCAGTGAATAGGCAGTTAATTGAAAGCTAAAGTAGCTGTTTACCAACAGTTTAGTCTTGCCTTTTCTCCTTTTTCTCAGCAAAACAGTGTCTTTGACCCAACTTGTTTCCAGTATTTATTTGTTTTCCCTTTTCCAGCTGAATTTATATACCAAGCTGTTTGTCCTTTCTCCCTTTTTTCCTTTTTTTTTTTAAGCCAGCATGTTGTATTGTTCATCCTCACTGTTAAACTGCTGCTATGCATCAGTTGAAAAACTGATTCTCTCACTCAGCCAGTTAAATTCTGCTGATCTTCACTCAACAAGTAATTGGAACTTCAGAGAATAGGGATGCAAGAAGGACTACTTGGATAAAGAAGGGTTTACGGGTCTGGGCAAAAGGAATTTTAAAATTCTTTTGGGATGCATAGAGTAAACGTTGAGTCAGGAAAAGAGGTAAATATTTGTGGGATCTCATTGATTGAATGAGGCTGTTTAAGTCTGGCTTAAATTCTTTGCAGGGCTGAGGGATTCATTCCTTGAAAGAATAATGTGGTTAATAATAATGCTCCTACTGGGTGAGTTGCTGATGGGTAGTTTGTACCTGCTCAGCTTTTTCCTGTTTAAATACACTGTCTTATGAATATGTAGTATCAATACTTTAATTTAGAAAATCACATTGGTCAAAAGTGTAGAACAGGAAAGCATTTTACCGAGAAGATGAAGTTTTCTCATGTGGGAGATTATAGAAAATAGCACAATAACACTTCAGTATTCTGATGTTATAGCTGCTGATGGTCTCTGACTCTAAGAGCTCTCTATAAGCTAATGTAAAATGTGGTTACTGAGCACAATCCCTGGCAATTGGTTGGTTTGTGGATACAGTATTGACAATATTCTAAACAAAGCCAATATAGGAACTGCTTGGGATTAATTGTAATTAGAGCTGGCTGGCATTGCTTTCATTAATATTAAAGTAATTAGGAGTATGTGAAAAAGTTTGGTTTTTTTTTTTTTTTTTTCCCAAAAGGTTTAAAAAACCTGAGGAGAACTGGAATAAAATACAGCTCTCTTGCTGCTTACTTAGATGCTTCATGCCCCATTCCCAGTCTGTTTACGGATAGGCATGTGAGGCCAGGAAGAACTTCCCAACCCAGTTGCCAGAAATGGAGGCAGTCAGGGCTATCTCCTCAGAGATCCATGAGTACACTTAAAAATAAAGGAGGTTATATAGCTGAGAAGGAGAAATTGGGGCACTCTACTTCCATCAGCCTGCTTGAATGTCACTTGTCAGATTCAGTAGGCAGATATTGGTTTGATTTTTTTCCCCCCTCCCCACTGGTACAAAATCCCTTTTAGATACACAAGGGAGAGAAGAAAGAGGATCTGAAAATAATCTATAGAAAATTCATTTTAACAATCTACCTGCAAATTATTCTGACACAAAATCCCCAGTTAGTCATTTTCTTCAAATATTTGAAGAGCAGTCAATCACAAAAAGTGTCTTCTGAAAGGATTTTGCTTTATTATATTTAATGAAGCTGAAAGTACACTGCTTAATATCTGGGCACCAGGCTAATGAACACTTAGGAATCCAGAAGGACAGCATAGGCAGGTGATGGTATTTATATTGAAGAAGTAGCCAGGACTTAGTATGAGGGCCCAGGGTGGGAGGTGCTGGACAAGGGATTGTACTTGGAAAGGACACCTGGTTGTGAGTAAAGCCATGAAGGACATGAAAGGAAGTGCCCTGGGAGCTAATGTGGGCAGGATGGTCAAGTTGTGCTGGGAACGTGGACCTGGCTGGTGGGCCTCAGGAATCCTGGGTGATCCAGGGTAAAATCCCAAGCTAAGTGGAGAGGTGAGGCAGGGCTAAAATGCTTACAAAATTGGTGGAAACCTGACAGCAAAGCAAGACAGAGATGGGCTATTTGGAGTAGTTCTAAAAGTGAATCCAGGGATGTTTATGGCAGCAATTTCATTGCATGGAAACACCGGTTTTTAATACCTTAGCTTTGTGTAATATATGCAGTTACATCTCCATGGAATTAAAGCAGCAAGAATTGTTTGAATTGTCTGCATATATTTGTATTGTTGTTCAGAAGCTGAATCTCCTTTTGTTTGTGTTTTCATTAGTTTCCTGGATTGAAGCTGCACATGGAAAATGCTTCAAACCATTTAAGGGGCAGGATTTTATTTGGTAGGAGTATTCTGCAAGTGGTTATTAAATCCCTTTGCAGTGTTAGAACTGAGCCTTCTTTTGGCTCTGCAGGCTGAGCAGCTGGATTGGAGAGTGCCAGATTGCCCATTAGCGTGGCCCATCTGATGTTCACCCATAAATATGGTCCCTGCAAGGAGGGCAGAAGGAAAAGCAATTTAAGGAAGTATTGTATTGGACCATTGGGGCAGGAGCCAGAGACCTCATGCTGTGAAGAGCTCTTCTGGGAGGTGGCTGTGGAAAACATCACTGAGTAGGAAGCACTGCATCATCTGTGCCACCCTCTGGGTAGCCATGCAAGGTTGATACAAGTGCTGACCATCCCTAGCCTAAAGAACTAGGATTTGGGGGTCTGGCTTGAAAACCTGCCCATGTCTTCTTCAGTTCCAGTTCTTCCAAATCAAAACCTTGCTTGTTCAAACTAAACCTTCAAATTGTAGATTCTAAGGTGCTACAAATTCCCCCTCTACTGATGGGGATCTGGCTCGGCTGTGGCAGGTTTGGCCTTAGTTTTGGATTCTGTTCACACATGTGCAGATTTAACAGCTTGAATCAATGGAGTAGCTGAGAGCAAAGGTTACCATTTCAACTGCCTTGCAAATCCCTTATCCAAAGCATGTAATGTGGTGTTACAGCAGCTTTAGTGCATGGTTGGATTTTTCACCTGGGAGGCGGAGCCTGCTTCACAAAATGTTGCCAACAAACCAGCTGCTTAGAAAGTTGGCCTTTAAGTACCACCTACTGAGAGTGACAAGGGACATGTCTGCAATATCTGCGCTTCTCCTGCCAAAAATGGGACCTCAGCTGGCTGCAGGTGAGCTGCTGTAGTCCTTTAAGAGAAGCATGGTTGTGTTCCCGCTGTACAGACAATTCCTGCTCCATTGACAGTCCCCACTGGTATAACTGCCCACAAAGAGCCGCCAGAATAAAGTTTGGAGCTGAAGGGATGTCTGCCCCAAGTCTGTGTGGGACACAAAGGGGGCATTCAGAAGAGGGGAGAGGATATTCAGGCAGAGGTCTGGAAGAATGAGGAAAGTGGATGAAATCTGAAAGAAAATGAGGGGTCCAAACCATGAAATTTCTATGGATTAATAAAAGATAGTTTGTGCTATACTTCAAGGGTTGGCTTTGAACTCCTTGGGGAGAGCCAGAGTAGAAAACTGGAACAATTCCTTTAGGTGATGAAAATCCACAGACCAGACAATGTGTCCCAGAGGGGTTATACCCAGCTGAGATCAAGAGGAGCAGTGCAGTGGGGGGGGAGTGATGCACCCAGGTTACCAGCAGAGTTGGGAACAGTCCCTTCCTGGCTCTCTCATTCTGCACACAGTCCAGACAATTGTTTGAATTCACCACTTCACTGAATGCTCTTCCTGAACTTTGGCAAAACAAAGCTAAAAAAAGAAAAAAAAAATCTATTTTGTCATTTAAAAAGAAAATAACAATAATGCTTCTGAGCGCCTTCACGCGTTTATTTTCCAAAGATGCAAGTAGCCTCTCTGTTTGAAAACAGAATTACATGCCCCTCCTCCCTCCCCCCAAGTCCTTCTTTTTTAAAGGCAAACCAAACAGCAGTGCAATACAAATCCAGGAGCAGTTCACAGTAAGGAAAGGCAGCTCAGCGTGAGGTGCTGAAAAATGCTAAAACTGCAAATGAGTGAACTGACAACAGTAAAGCCAGAGAATGCATTACACGTTGGACTCTCATACTGGAGAAGGACTGATTATGTGGAGAAATGTGCAGAAAAGAGATTTGTGCCTATTTCAGGAGTGCTGTTCAGGTCTGCTCAATATTGGAACCGTAGGGAGCTAAGTACAGGGATGAGGAGACCCTGAATGGATGTTTTTAATGAAGCCATTTTAACTATGCTTCATTCTTGGAGTATATGTGAAAAGCACTAGCTTTCAAAGGAAATATGTAGTGCTTAATAAAAAAGTCCAAGAAAACAAAGAAGGGGGAAAGCCCCAAAACATAACTATGGATGTCTTCAACATTCAATTTTTTTTTTT
>WAAE01001033.1:53508-63702 GCA_013400495.1 Nicator chloris
GTTGGAACGGTTCTTGACTCGTAATGACCTGTAGATTGTGCGTTCATTAGTTTAAAAGGGTGAAATGAAACAGAATGAAACATTGTTGAGTCTGCTTCGCAATTGAAACTCTGTTTTGAAATACACTAGAAAGTTACTCAGAATTCTATTTGTTAAAAGGATGGATCCAACCCAGGCAACTTCCTGAAATTTATCAGTGGCATTCCATGCTAAGCTCTTGGTGGAAGGACTAAACTACCCTTGGTTACAATGAAGTTGTTTTTCCACATTTAATTAAATATAAATGGCAGTTCTTTCTTTGGTAATTATTGCAGGGCAAAATTTTTTTGTAGTAGATACATTTAATTTTAAAAGGTTCTAAGGAATTCAGTCTTGGCAGAGACAGAAGTGATGGAAGCAAAGTGGGACAAAAAGTAGTTTTATCACTTGATAATAAAAAAAATTAGTCTAATTTTTACAGTTAAGCTTTGTTCTTATCTGCTGCTGAACTCAGTGTTGCTGAATGAAATATTCAGACAAAGGTCTTGGGTCTGGAGGAGCTTCTTTGTAAATTCTGGTACACAACTTTCTAGTTGATAGCACTGTGCAGTGAGGTGCTGAAGTAAAAGTTAACCTTGTAAGTTTTGTGCTAAAATCAGAGGGAATTGGGAATTCTTCTTTAACTTAGCTGCTGTATGTTGACATTTCATTGGCACTACACTTGCTGCAGTGTTGGTATTGCTGACTTGTCCATGGTTATGAGAAAGGCAAGGTGAGATCAAATCTAGCAGAGTTTGTTTTCTTGTCTTGTGCTGTCATCTTGCTCTTCCATGGGCTAAACAAGTGTTATTGATCTTCAGGTTCTGTGCTAGGCCAAGCTGTATATTTAATCTGCTGTCTTCCTCTGCTGTGCATCTGGTTTTGAGTTTCACTCAGTGCAGGCGATGCTGGCTGAAATCGTATTTCTACAATGTGGAAACCTGTCAAGCGTAACTACCAGGTTACGTATCCAGCCATGGCTCTGCAATGCAAGAGGGCTGGTGTTTTCTGTGTAGAAGTATTTAATTTAGTATTTAATACCAGTCTGCATTTAACTGTGGCATGTCAGGTTTGGCTAGCTGCAGGTTGGACGTGGATCCCCCTCTGGAGCTGCTCGTCTTCTTACACCAAGAGTAACGGGGGTCTGCGAGCTCAGCCTGGACAAGGAGTGTTAGAAAACTAGCATGATCTCAAATTCTGTCTTCAGTAACAAGTAGCATCTATTGTGGAAAATGAGCAATGATTTCTATGCTCCAAATGACCCAAGATTTCTTGGAGACTGTATCCACACAGATCTCCCCTGAACTGCTGGCACAGACCTTGGCGACAGACTGTTGTACTAGTGACTCTATTAACCCTGAGTCATTACATGCTCTTTTTTTAAACTTGTTCCTGAATTTAAATGGTCAGGAAGGCTTCTTTCTTAAAATCTGCAGGAGTGATTTCCCTCATGCAGGTAGTGTTTTTCTGTGCAGCAGTTTGAGCTGGAAGCTGATGATAATGTTTTTCTACTTGCACCAAGAGCTCATGAACACTTAGAAGCCAGTGCAGTCTGCAGACCTATTCTTGCCACATCTCTCTTGACAGGTGAGATGTACTTCCTTTTGGACCAACTGTTTCAAAGGCTTTTATTCATGTAGTGTATAGCTGAGGAAAATCAACTGCTTAAAAGACAGAGTTTGGCTTCTCCCTTTGATCAAGAAGAGAAAGGGCCATTCAATCACCACCTTATCTAGATCTTAGGAGATCTTTCTGTATTACAGTCCAATTTAAACCACTCACTTGTGTGTGGAGTTGGGGGAGAGGGGTCATCAGAGATTTACCACATTACTGAGGTTTTCTGCTCTGACTCTCATTATTGAGGTTTACAGCAGACCAGAAGCAGGCTACATATCTTCAGGCTAAGGATGCTACTTTTCCATCATCTCATAACACTACCACATAACGGTAAATATTAAGATATTTAAAGTAGATCTGGTACCTGTTATGACTAAGCAGTTCAGCTAATTTTTTAAAAGCCAACCCATGTTTGAGCTGACCTCTGAAAGTCTTGTGTGATATTGAATAAAAAAAATTCTCCCACCTGATAAACTAAAGCTGTCATGAACCTTGCCATGAGTGTCAAAGACTTAAAAGTCTCAAACTTGCTGTGATAACCCTGCTGATTATGCTCTTAATACTTTATAATTGGTATCTGAAGCATGTAAATGTATACTTGTAAAAATGAATTTATCAATGTCGTCGTCTCTCTAAATACTTTTTTATTTAAATCAACCCTGCAGTTGATGCCAGAAATAAAAATACTATATCTGCTAATTAAGACTTACACGGTAAATTAAAACTGACATTGGGTAAAAAACACCATCCTGGGCTGGTAAATATTTCAAATTAAGGTTCTTTTATTTCTAAATAGAATAATGAGAAGGCATCTGTTCTAGAGTAGCATAGTGTAGAATGAGTTATACAAGTAAAATATATAATTATGCTGAGTTGTAATGACATCCATGGGGAGTTTCTGGCTTTTGGTTTTATTGATTTATAAGCAGAATTATAATGAAATAAGATGTGTAGAGGAGACTGTGGAGTTGTGTTTCTGTAGCCAAGGCTCTGGAGACATACCACAGGACACACCTGTCCAGTCAGAAGAACTTGGGCTGATTATTTTATATAAATCACATGGCAGCAATTTCCCAGTGAAGGACACATGCCCACTTGGTGAATGCATTGCAAAGTCTCTGAAAATCTAGTCAGCCGAAATTGTGGGTGGAGGTCACCTTGGGGAAGGCACATGGCAAGTGTTTTGCCAGGAATACTTGATGTGCCAACTGGGTGCTCTTGTCTCCAGCATTGCTCTTTCTCCTGAGCTCCAAAGTAGAGAGATAAAAGTACCATGGAAGAGCTTTCAGTAGTGGCAGGGGAACTGTTTTAAGCAAAGCAATATCTTTTTCCCTGCATGTCAACCTCAATTCAGTTTGAGTACTTTGAAGAACAAATTTAATTCCCCCTCGCTAAACTCTCCTTCTGTAGTAAGGGTCAGTAAGAGTTTGGGGACTTCACGTGGTTGTGTTCATTGCCACAACGTGTTCTGTGCAAATCTGGCTGTGGGAGCTAAGGAAAAAGTGAATAAGGTGGTAATGTCCGTGTCAATCGAGGCCCACAGTGTCACTCGTATTGTCACAGCCAAAAGCTGAGTGAAAAACCCATCATAACCTACGTGCTATTTCAACTCAAAGAGTTTTTCTGAACCTTCAGATTTTCTCAGATATATGGAAGACCACCTCTTTTTCCCTGCTCCTGTGAAAACATAATTATGGCAAAACTAGACATCTTTGCATTGTGCTCACAAATGTGTGTCTTTTCATATGAGTGTTGAAAACTGGTAGTTTTCCATGCTGTTCTTGGTCCAGGAATAGCACTACTTGTCCACCTCTATTGACCTCGGAGTAATTGCTTTTGTTAAGAAATTTTCTTGAATGTGCAGAAAAGGGCTCAGAAAAGGAGGTAGGGTTTTGAGAAATTGTAGCTGCTCTTTTTCAAGGTATCAAAACAGGGAAATTGATGTTCGTAATTCCTACTGAAAAATTTCTTTGAAGCTGCTAATGGTGTTTGTTTTCATATGTTTTTAACAGACCTCTCTGAACCCTCTGCTGCTGGTTTAACCCCTGCCCCAAAGCCTTGTTTGCTGAGGTGGCAGTAAGCTGACAGGCCAGTAGTAAACCACACGGATTGTGTGAGAGGCATTTCATGACCTACTCAGTTGGAGATAAGGAGGAAATATATCTGGAGTATGCATCACATTTTCATTGATTAGTTTTGTTGGTCTCAGAGGCAGGTAGGGACAGAAAAGAATTGCTGTATATTAAAATGCCTGTAGCACTACTGCACTTTTTGTCAGTAGTGAGGCACAGCTTTTGTTTTAAAGGCTGGATTAGAATGTCTCTTTTGCAAAATGCATTGTGCCCATAAAATGTTTACCAGCCACAGAAATGCTGGGGTACAATACTTTTCCATTGTGGCTTAAAAGTTTTTAGCTGTAATTTAATTTTTTAAAAGCCAAGATTGGAAGAAGAGAAGCAAATATCTTGAAGCCATGTGACTTTGAGGAAGTAAGAGCACCTGCCCTATGCAAGCCTAGTTCTTTTCAGGACTTAATGCAGTGGGTAACTAGAATCACTGAAGACTTATTAATACTAAATCTGTGAGTCTTGAGCTGTGCAAATGTGGATCCTGTGGTACTGAGGAGCTTAGCTGACCACTCTAGCCGTGAGGGTTTTTTTTGTTTGTTTGTTTGGTTTTTTTTAAATTTTACTTTTTATTTTTTTTATAAAAATTAAAAAGTTAAATCACTAAATCACTTCTGTTCATCTCAAATGAGGCAATGGTGCTAATGACAGTTCAGAGGATACACTCTTCTTGGAGTACAGGGTCTGAATTCATACCAGATAGCAGCAGCATCTTTTTGGTCACATGAATGTAGACCCTAGAGCTCTTGAGATTCCAAGGGTTTGACCAGAAAAGTTGAAGGGGGAACGGGTAATGTGCCTGATATACAAGGAGTTGAATCAAAGTTCTATATAATCAGAATTTCCAGCCTGAAACATACATAGATTTTCATAAAAATATTAGATCCCAATGTATTTGTTACCAATGTGAGCTACAATATATCACTCTTTTTGTGAGATCCTGTTAGCCTGATCTCAGTGTGTCTATGGTTTTTTCCAATCATCTTTGTCTCTCCTTGTTTTTTTTCTCAGCTGACAGTTCTGTCCACCATTTCAGTAATTACTGTCTATCATTTTAAGTGATGTGCTAAGGGCCAATATTTAAGGTCAGGGCCATGAACATCTGACTTCCCTTGAGAGTAGAACTGGTTGAGTAGGAAGAATATTGATTCACTGAATAGATCAACCGAAAAGAAGGAAATTTTTCAAATGCTTTTGACCTAATAGCATTCAACCTTCTCTACTTGAGGCAAGTTAATGAAGGGGTAAATCAAATATTGTATGAATCATGCATCAAAATACAAAATGAGAAACACTGAAAAAAAGCAGCCCAGAGGCTTGCTGCTGGTAGCTGGGAATGTATAATAGGCAGGGTTTGGAACAGAGTTCTAAATATCTAGGTTTATAGAAAATGCAGGAATGGGTGAATTTGACACCTAACTGAGGGTGCAAACTAATGCACCTCTGGGGCAATTTCAGTGGATTTGCATTGTAAATAGAAACATAGAAGCTATAGCAGATTTCGCTGTTTTACTTAAAAATGTTTGAGGTAATTTACAGAAAGGGTGAACCTGTAGCTTACTGTTCCCTCAAATGGTGTATTTTAATTTAGGAAAAAAGTTGTCCTAGTTCAATTCCAGTCATTTCTTAGTTTCCCCCATATGTGTAACCCTGAGCAATTATACTTCTTATTACTGGGTAATAGCATCAATTACAGAGCGTTAAGAACTTCCCAGGCTGCTCAACGAGCACTGCAAATGATGGAAGAACATCCCTAAAACATAAACCCAAAGACCATTCCATCACAGCTCGTATGACTGGCATTGAAATAAGATTCTGAGTTCAGGTGCCCATTTCCCATTTGGTGGAAGCCATAGTTTGGAATCTGTGGTGTTTGATAATCTGAAACCCCTGAATTCTGTATTTTGTGTCTCTGGTCTGAATTAATGGTGTGGAAATATCAAAGAAGCTTTTTGTATGATGGACAGTAATAGGGAGAGAAGCAAAATAGTGATCCAAAAAGACCTTTAGATGTCTTGGCTGAGTTTAGCTTTCTTGGAAAATTTGAGCTAGAAACAACAGAAACAGCTTGCCCTGCAGAAGGAGGAAAGTGCCATGCAAGAGATGTCCTAATCTTCTGGGTTATCCACTCTGATACTTTTATCCTTGAACATGAATAATTTATGCTCAGGAAGTTGGTTTCACTGTGACAGACAAGCACTTGTTGAGAAATCTCAGTGTTGGTCTTTCAGAGCTATCCGTGTGCTTCCTGTTGCCCTTTTAGAGAAGGCATAGATAGAAAATGGAGAAAAGCTCAGGCTTTTCTTGTAAGGGAGTCTAACAGAAGTGCTTCTACCTTCTTTGCTTTTATTTTATTTTACACTCTGTTAGGAAGCTCATGAAATGCTGCTGAGTAGCAGGAAATTATTGGTGTCCATGATTAACCATTGCAAGCCTGGTGAGCAAAAAAGTGTTATCCTGGAAGGGTGAGAAATAAACACTGGTCTTGTTAATTGCATAAACTGAGTGTTTTTATCATTTTCAGTCTTATCCCTTAGCAGCTCTTTATCTTTGTTGTCTGTTTCTTACATTCACAGAACACCAACTTTTTAATGAGCTCATGTGGAGCAGACAGAGGGGCCCAAGGCCAAACCTTAGCCTTCATCTTGGTTGGAAAAGGGAATAATTAAATGCTGAAAGGGTCAGGCAGTCAGGTGCACTGCAAATAAGGGCAAAAGGCTAATGAACCAAAGTGAGGGCAGTTTTGACAAACCTCCCCAGAAGCTTCTGACAGTCAAAACCACTTTTCTCTGTGGCATGGTCTGGCTGTGCTTTTACCCCCCACAAACTGAGGGGAATGCTCAAAAATATCTTGAGTCAAGCAACATCCAGTTTTCTTTGTCAGCTCAGGTTGGATGGTGCATGGAGAGAAAGGGACTCTTAAAGGCCATGTATAAAATGCTGGTTTTCTGCCTCATGAAGGCAGAAGTGTTAGTGAGTTTTGTAGTTTATTTCACTCCTGACCTCGGAGGATGTGAGTGACACATAATATTTTAACAGTGACTGGCTTCTTTTGTGTGGTCAGTCAGTATGGGAAACCATGATCAGGGTGGAGTTTTCAATGTCTGTGTGTAGGGGAAAACAGAAGTAGGATGTGACAAAAATCCTGTTGGAGATAACACTTCCCAGATGATACCAGATTTGGGGTCCTAGTCAGTAAATAGTTCAAGGACAGGGGAGCCATTCAGAGGGAGCTGAACAGTTCTGGGGTGAAATAAACCCCGGCGAACAGCCTGAGTGAGGGGCAGGTCTGCAGAGGGAGCACCTTGGTGGACTGCAGGTAAGCCAAGCACGTGCATGGCAGTGAGGATGGCTCACAGTATCCTGGGCTGTATTAACAAGAGCAGATCCAGGGAGCTGGGTACCCTCCTCTATTCAGAAATCAGATGCTGAAGTCATCTGGGCTTCTTGGCAGGAAAGACCCAGAGGAAGAGCTCACAAGTGATACGTTTTAAAACATTCACCCTTGGAGAGCTATCTCGAAGTACTTCGGTAGTGGAAATGGAGATGAGGAATAGGTGCAAGATTGGATGCAGCTGGCAAAGGGCACCCTAGATCCTCGGGATGAAGGATAATCTGCTGGCTGGGATGTGAGCCATCAAGGGGAAGAGGAGCTGTAATTGGAGGGATCAGGCACTTGAATTAAGAGAATCAATCAGTGGTTGGTAAGTGGCCATGGTAGACACCTGGAAGTGTGACTGTACAGCTGTGACCCTTGCATCTGGGTATGCAGAGATGGACCCCTGCAGTATCCATACTGGAGACAGCTACATGGCTTTGTGTCCAAAGCAGGAGTTCCAACAGAAATCTGAACTCAAGTGCAAAGTCATTCCGCACTGATTGATGTGTGCACAGGGAGTCAAGGGTGCACTGGAGCAAAGCTACACCCTTGCTGTCTGTTCTGGCAGTTTTAGGACCACATTGGCCAATGGAGCAGGCCTGAGGATGCCATCAGGCTGGGGATGTATCTGGCATGGTGGAGATGGATTCAACTCCAGACCTGTCACCTGTCCCCTCTCCTTGGTGATGAGCAGTGACACAGCCATGGTTTTGCCTGTGGACATCAGTTTTGTGGCTTTCCAACCTTCCTTTGCCTGCCCTTAGAAGAAAGACGTGAGATGATTCTTGTTCTAAAATTAAATAGCTTTGTTCCACTGCCAGTGAAGAAAAAAGCAAGAGTTCATTTTTTTTTTGTCTGCCTTAAAGGATGCCTAACATGGACTGAATTTCTCAGGCCATCTGTAGCATTGCCACTCTGTCTTCTTGTTACTCTGTCTTCATCACCACGTTTGATGTGCAAATGTGGAAAGCAAGGCTTGGGTTTGTAATGACTATTTGCTGACTCTTTTTAACTGCTCTGCTTTGTTGGAAAGGGGAAAATGTGGGTGAGTTGATTTTTTGTCCTTCCTGAGCTGCTCACAAAGTGGAGTCAGACAGATACCTCCTGGTCATACACCTCACAGAGATGGATGAGCAAATGTAAAAAGAGCTGTACATACTGACCAGCACAAAGAAAATCAGCTCAAGCTGCTTCTTGGAACTGTCCTTATTAGTTTGAGGGCTGTCTGGACTCGGATGCTTATGGTGCACAATGTTTTGGGCAGCAGAGAGGATGCTTGGAAGAAAGGACACAATCATGCACATACTTGATGGAGCTTGTATCACTAGGGGAGTTCAGTGGAGATGTTGAAGAGAGATGCCCAGCTTCTGAAGAACTGGAAGGGTTTAGACCAGCTGGATTAAGAGATCTTAGTGTTCCCAACCAACCAAAGGATCAGTTTTGCTGGCACTTGCTAACCAGTTCTGATTCAGTGAGATGAAAAAAATCAGATTATAGGGAAACCTATAGGTTAGCTTTGTCATAACTAGTATTAAGTGAAAGTAACCTCCTTTGATCAAAAGAAAGATGATGTAACAACCCATTTTGCATCATTGTATACCCATTAACAACCCATTTTATATCATCCATGTGCATGTAATTGTTAAAAATGAAACTAGACAAAGCCCCAGTGATATAGATCTTAAAAATTTAATCTGTGACAACAGAGAGCAAATGGAAAAGGAGTAGCAATAAGCATGGAAATTAATTTTTTGAGGAGGATTTGCAATTTGCCAGCATCAATATGTTATAGGCACGACTCTGGTAGAAGCACAACTGTCCAGCTCTCAGGGCCTCCCCACTGAAGCACCAGGCAGAGGGACCTGCAGGTACGTGCCCCTTGTAGCAAGGGACTCAAATGACACTAATTGTTCTTGTTTCTTGAAAGGGCTAATTAGCTCAGGAGTAGAGTCATGCAGAAGGTCTGCCTGCCTTGCAGGGGCCTCCTCAGTCACCTTGGTTTCACCTGAGGCCATTTGGACATAATGGCTGATTCAAGCAGAGTGGCTTCAGATAGCTGTGATCACTGTGCTTTGCCCTTAGCAATTGTCAACTTTCAGAAAAAGAACAAACAATGGGTTTCACTTTTTTACAGACTGATTTTACTGGCTGTTGTTCTGAGGGACCTAAGCAGAGTGATCTCTTTAAATTCAGGATGGACAGCTGTATCTGTGGGTCACTTCTCACTTAGAAAAAGCATCCAGCAAGCCGTTGTCCTTGCTCATATTGCATAGTTTTGAGTAATTAATTTTACATTAATTTTTTTAGTGGCTGTGCTCTGCATACTGCTGTATGTTTTCTTGGGAAAAGCAAAAAACAAATATTGCCCATTTAGGTAGTTAAATCAGAAAGTTTAACAGTATGGCTGGGGAAGAATTGCTGTGGTGCCTCTTCCCCATGGATAACTCTTCCTTGAGTCTACTGCTGCTGCTGTCTGCATCATTACCAGGTCATGCTATTGCAGTTTGACAATACATGTGATTGTTAGTGGAAAGGTGTGACCTTGAGAATGATGCAGTAGGAGAGGAAAAGAAATACGGACTTGAGGGGACAATAAAGAATTGTGAGTAAATATGAATCTTCAAAATGATGCATTTTGTGCCTTCAGATTTTGTATGTACTTGAACCATGCATCTAGCTGGTCTGTTTTGCTTTGTTTGTTTGGGTTTTTTTTGCTATCTTATGGGCTAGAGATAGTGATTCTCAAGAGAAATAACACTAGTTGGAGCCAAACTTGTGGTCTTTGAGCTCCAGGACTGATGAGCAGTGAATAGTTATTTCATTCTATATTTTTGTTACATTACTTTTAATCTCTTAAAACCTTACCTTGTGCTTTAAATGACAGGAAAAAAATCAGTTATTCAGTCTGATGTTTTCCTGTAGCTTCTGATTTGGAGTATTAACCAGAGGCAAAAATGTTACATTGTGCAAAACACTAAAAAAAAAAAAAAAGATTAACTTATTTCTTTATGTATCATTGAATTAGGATGAGTACAAATATTTTCATGAATGGAA
>WAAE01001037.1:0-29412 GCA_013400495.1 Nicator chloris
AAGGATTAATCTATGGTTACTGCTCAATTTTCAGATGAATGAACGCTATGCTGCATCATAAATTGCGTTGTATCCCTAGACAAGGCGCTTTTAGCAGCACTGCACTACTCCTACCTTTTTAATGTACTATTTTCAAAAATTGGAAGTGGCTACCTTTTAGACAGAGCTTATCTGGAAATTGAACTTCCAACCCAACTGAAATTATACCTTGACTTGAAACTAAACCAAGTGAAAAAAGCAAAATTGTGCTTCTCACATGAACTCTTTGCACACATTAGTAAAAGAAACCCCATTAAAAATTATATTGTAAAGTATTACATAGAATACAAATAGATAGTACTAAAGGTCAAAACAAGAAGAGAAAGTCAAACACTTCATTTTTACCTTTTCAGAGCCACCATACTTTTGTGAAATACTGTGATTCCAAGGAAAAAATTTTCTGATGGAGAATCATTTAAGTGATTCATCCCATTAGCTTTCCTACTGACATATGAGTCTTTTCTTCATTTTAAGTATAAATCCCCAAATTTACAATTCAGCATTAGGACCAAACTGGACAAAATATATTCCATGATGAATACAGAGATTTGCAAAATCACAGTAGTATCTGAATTAGAAAGCAGTAATTTTGTTTCTACATAAAGACTCAATATGTTTATAACTATATTTAATTAACTATCAATAGTGTTTCTTGATGTAAAATATTAGCACAGAGAACTAGAATCACAAAACCTGGTAATTTCACTACACAGTAAACATTTTCCCAACTCACCAAAGTATATGACTTCTTTGTTTTGTAAATATGTTTACAAGTATATCCAAGTCATACCAAATAGAAATGATTGTAGTATTTGATACCGGGATTGTCCTTTCTTGCATCTGGATTTATGCTTCATAATGATTATCTACCAGACACAGAAACAGTCTTTCTGTAACTCAAAATTTTACTGGAGGCATTTAGAAGAACCTTGCTTTAAAATATAATGATTTTTCATCTTTATTCTCCCCCCTTCAAAAGGTTTCACTGCTCCTGATGTTTAACGTTATGCAAAGACGTGTTTCTGCCAATGAATATCGCCTTATGGTTATGCTTCTGCAAATAACCTGCTGTGAGCTGATAAAAGGATTAATGCAGCCAAAATTCTTAATCTGTGAAATTACAAATTAAATTCTCATATTAAAAATACCACCCTGAGGTATTTTTTGTGGTTTTAATTCCCCTCTGGTGTTCTGCATACATTGTGCTTGTTAATGACTAGGACAAGACTGTCTCTGTTGGCAGCCTGCTGCAGAGTGATAATGTGTAGGCATTTACTTCACTGATAGAACTGGATTTAACCACTGACTGATAAACTAAGTGGCAAGTGGGTAATAAGTCCATATTAACAGAAAAGTACTACTGCAGAATTCAGAATTCAAAATCCTGGCTAGACTAAATCACACAGTCATAAGGATTGAGATGTCACCACTGCAGTGATTTTTGTTTTCCATTTAGTGGAAATAGGATAAATGAACTGGCATTCTTGATGTTTCATTAGTCCTGAAGAAAAGAATCTCTTTCCATCAGTTTCTGCAAAGGCAGGCTTTCAACAGCAGCTGCCTTAATTTACCCTGAACGTTTACATTTTCTGCTTATCAAGCACCACCGTCAGCAAACTGAGTGGTGGGTCACCATGGCAGAGGAGGAAACTGGGAATCTTTCTGCAGAGCCAGAACACAGTCTATGACAGTGATGGACAGAAATTATTGGTGCTATTTTGGTTTTAATGTTCATATTCTACAAACTGGAGAGTGCTCTTCAGAGCAGAGCTGGGAGTAGGGTACTTCAACAGGCAAGCAACAGAACCAGTTCAAAATGTGACTACTACAGCTGTTGACAATAGAAAAGATAAACTTTAGGAAGACAAAAGTTTTTGTACCAACCCTGCTGTTAACAGATTCTATTGTGGATGAATATTCAAAAAGAGAGCTTAGTTTTTAGAAGCAAACTTCTAAATGAGCCATAGTTACATACACATGTTCCATTGTTGCATATCTGAACTTTCTGCCTTGAGGTACTGCATTTAGATCTTTTGCTAATGGACGCATGTTTGAAAACAGAAAAGAACATACAATGCTGTAATGCAAGCATGTGCCTCTTCACCACATTGAGTTCAAGCAAAATGCTGACTGTTATTCCCTGGTGAAACCTTTTTTTTAATAACAGAACCTTCTCTGAATAAAAAAATAACATTCATGATACTATTTTTCCCCTAGAATAAATAGTTGTGTGCTTTTAACACTGAAAAACAACATGCAGACATACGATATGAATGATTTAAAATTACTAAAAAGATAATTGACAGCATACACAATGATAGGAACATTTCTGCCAAGTCAACTGGAATACATTCTGTTTAATAAAAGAAGCAAAAGGATGTATGTAAATAGTGAAAGCATTCTTAGTTAAGAATATCGTCTGCCATCCTCTTCGTACAGAGTCTAATTCAGCAAATTAACTGATTGTTTACTTTGTGTTTCCCAGACTTCTGAATGCCGAGTCCTTTCCTAAAGGTTACTGTTATAACACATAAAGATTCTGTGAATCAAGTGCAGCTGGATTTTTATCCTGTGTGCTGCAGCTAGTTAAGAAGTACTGTATGTTATAAAGTGAAAAGCACTAAATATGTAAATTGCATTTTTCCTTTTGCTTTATGACAATTCAGAGAATTCTATTGCCTCCACACATAATCAAATACAAAGATAGCAGGCTGCAGACTGCAGAGCAGAGATAGCAAAAAGGAAAAAAAAAGAATCCATTTTGTCCTGTGTCAAGTTAACTATGGAATTTCAATCCACACAATTGCAGTCACGTATTTTGTGTGTGGCTGTGTGAGTCCCTGAAGCTGTCTGTATGTGAGGGTTAGCACACACCCATGCATCTGTCTGAACTAGAATCTTTGTTTCTAATCGATTTGGAGGTGGTTATACTCACTATCAGTTAACTCCCATAGCCGTGGGGGCAGATCACTGAAGTACTCATGGCTCAGAGCTGCCTGTGCTGACAATCTGTTCTTTGGGAAACACTGGAGGAGTTTGGAGGCTAGATCTTCTGCATGGTTCACACAGCTCAGCCTGAAACACAAACAAGAAGGTTTTTCTGAGAAACAGTATCATTATTCTGTTTACTAATTCCGTCTCCAGTCAGCACAGTTGAAACACCAAGTCTTCATAGCCACGAGCACTACCAGGAAAATTATTCCTCAGGTTAGGGAGTTGATTAATAATTTCTGTACTGACAGCTCAAAATTCATAAAAATTTTACAACTAGAGAGCATATAATATACCATACCACATATGCCCTGCCTAGTATGCTAAAGCATCATGACCAACAGCATCTTGAAAGCAACTGTTTTGATCCTTCCATTTATTGAGCATTCTGACAAACTGAAAATTTACAGTGCTGGAAACAAATGCTTATTACCATTTAAACACAGGAAATCCAAGCTTACAGTAACAGCAACACACACAATTTTGAGAACTATCAAATTTTAAAATCTAGTGGTGCTTAACATACACACATTTACCATGTCTCACAAAGGCATTTGTCTTTCAGGAAGTACTGACTTCTTACTTGATCATATATTCAGATGGCAGGGAATTGACTCTTCATTAAGTGTTAATGCAATGCAAACATTAAGTTTAAGTGAGTTATCTTTTCTAAGCTTCCTACAGAAACTGAGAAAACTTACTGTTTCAGTGGGAGCTAAATCCTTGGGAATATTGCAAGAAAATATCATCTAAAAGTAATAGACTCGAAGTGGAGACAGTAAAACGGTAAGCAGCCAGATGTAGCCTGAGTGTAGTAACCTAAAGCTGCCTCCTAAATTTCCAAAGCCACCAAGCTTTTTGTAATATGGTGTCAAAAAAATACATGCTGAATCTTGTTGACATGATGTTGCTATTATTACTAGGAAACTTTATAAATTCAATCATGCCTTTGCTCAGTAAAGATCTTTCATTGGGTAAAAACCAAAGTCTATAAGAGGTTTTTTCAATGCACTGGCTGCCCAAAACCTGTACATAGTACACTGCAGTCCAAAATAACTCAGTATTTGAAAAAGATTATGTTATCCTCTAAAACCAATAATCCTACAGCATGTTTCATGTAAATATTCATTTTTTTTTTCAGCTCAAACTGACTTTCCAGAAAAGAAATTGAAGAAGATGAATTAAACAGCATTACTCTCTTATTGGGCTGACATGGCATGATTTATATGAATCAGCATAGGCTCAGGTGAAAACTCTTCAACAAAGAACAGAAAACGTTAAAACACTAAATAAAGAAAAAAGGTTACTACAGTGAGAAATTTAAGTTACAAATGTCATAGACACAACTTTTTGTCCATGTCCGTACCATAGTCAGTGTGAAAAATAAAAAAAAATTTAGATAATAATTTTAAATAAAAAAAAATTAAAAGTCAAAAGCATAGTTCCTAAATTATGTACTGACATATGTATGATATGTAGATATCTACAATCATTCAAAAAATATGCCACTGGCTGTCTTTTTAATTTCTAGCAACTGTATGCTAGATGGAAATTTGAATACTGTGCCTATCTGATCTCTTCTTGAGAACTGGCAGGATATATGTGCAGAAAGTACCCAAGGATGAATTGCTTGGAAGTGCTGACCACTTTAGAACATTGTATCTCATCACTCATAATCTTACTGAATTCCTAGGATTAGATTTCAGAACTGCTATTTTAGGTTAAACAGATGCTGAACTCCAGTGTTTCTGATGGGCACATTTTTTTTGTTTTCATTTTCATTTTCATTTTGTCAAAAAAGAAAAACACCTTGAAAGACTCATTGCTTATAAATTACATCATAAATTAGAATAATTCCAGACTATTTAAACTACCAGATTGTTGAAAATGTTCAGTAAACTTTTGTGACAATTACAGATAATTTCATTACAGAACACAGCAAGATACCAAGACAAAAGGCTATTATTAACAAAAAAAAAAAAAAAAAAAAGAAAATGAGGGGCAAATAAATATTCAAGGAGAATTGGTATTAATTCTTCTACAGATCCAAATTTTCCATGGAATGGTGATTATATTGACTCTGTGAGGCCCGAGTCCTAATCCCCCCTGCACCAATTAATCGTTCAGAGGTTCTGTCATGTCAAACCAGTTCACCAACGTAATTTTTCCCCACAGAGGTAGCTGCAAGCTTTTTAGGAACTATAGTAAACCTGCTCTGTGTCTTGACTGAGAACAACTGTTAATTCAGAAAAATGCAGTCACTGCAGCAGTGAAATATTACCCTCCAATATAAGAATTACACCAGTCCTTAGCTGATCCATACATAGAGTGGAGATGCTTATTAGGCAAAGCAAAGAAAATAACATTCAAACCTCAAAAAATTCTGACTTGCAGGTGAAATTATGGATGACATCTGTAGTTCCTCAGAGTGATGCTGACATTTTGACTGCATTAATGGTCACCAGTGTACCTAGCATACTGCTAAGATCTTTTTGCAAGGAATTCAGAACAACTAATATAAATTTAAAGCATTTTGAACAGGAATAGTTTAGAAGGCCAGTCACCTTTCCAGTTTAAACACAAAAAAGATACATGTTTACTGAAATCAGTTGAGAAACCAAAGATAAACATCAAGTAAGTAATCAGCAGATTTAACATTAATATAATATAAATCCAACAAAAATATCTAGGGCTGCAAAATAATCACATCAACTAATTAATTATGAATATATCAGTCATAATTAGAACTAGTTGTATAATTAATAAATAGGAAGAAGACTAAATTCATTGCATAGTATAAAAAAAATAGTTCAATCTGCTATAATTATTAGATCTATGTGCCCTGATCACATTCCAAGTAGTGCTGGCAGTGTGGGGTTTATGTGAGTAGTTTGTCAGTGCTTTGAAGATTCCAGTTGCTACATTATTAGCATTATGTTTCCAAGCATTTATAGATTTCAAACTCAGAAGGGACCGTAATGATCAAGTGTCACCTCTTGTGTAATACAGGCCAAAGATCATCTCAGTAACTCGTGGATCAAATCACCACTTTCCCCCACTCAGCTGTATCTTTAAAGTTCTGCATTGAAATTCTTATTTTGTTTATGAAGCTTTGCATAGCAATGAAAAAATTCTTCTCCAAAACTCATGTCTTCTGCAAAGATCATTCTGGAAATCAGTGGGCTCTGCAAAAAGCACATGCATGTGGGCTCCCAAGGTTGTCAGAATTAAAAACTGATGCCTTAGTGGAATGCATGACTAATTTTACTGCTTTGTTTAAAGACAAACTATTCTTTACTTATGAAAAACGTACTGTATAATCATGCATGAAAATTTCATCTGCCACATCAGAATTGTTTGGAAAACCCTATTTAGTATATAACCTCTGTGGTCAGAACATTGGAATGATTGCTTTGTTTGTCTCTTTTTTTTTTTCCCCTGCCATTATTCTCTTTAAAATATCCTTCTTAAAACATTAACAATTTGTCTGATTTAAGTTTGAAACCTGATTCCTCAGTAGAGACAAAGGCTAAATTTTCTGATGGGGTTCAGTAGTTAAATACCTAATACAGAAGTTAACAAAAAGAACTGAAGAAAAAAAAGATTTCATTTTTAAATACACCTCTTTCAGTACGAGACAGGATTGAATTTCATACAATATGGCTTTGTGTCTAAAACATAATAGCATGTTTTGTCTCACAGCAGTTGGGCCATATAGGAACTTGGCATGCATGATATGGCAAGTCTCAATATTCACGCTTCACTTCCTGTCACACTAATCACTGAGGAATAGTTACTAGCCATGACAGCACACATACTTTCAGAAAATGTGGTGTACAGCAGAATACAGAGAAACCTTTGGCAATGAGCATTAAATAATATGTAGATATTGTTTTGAGAAATGCTGGGAATATTTTTATACACCTACTATGATGATGTTTGTGAAACACATTGATTTTCAATTTAATCTCAAATGCTATATACAGCCTTAGTTAGGGAAAAACAAACACCATATGAACCTGTCTCACTTGAAATATATATGAATCTGACTAGACTTGAGCAGTTGTAAATCTCATTGGATTACAAGAATTTGATTTAATTTCAGAAAACAGGCTTAAATGTCTTTCTACTGCAGAGGAAGGTCAGTATTTGGTCAAGCAGAACATGACTAAAATCACTGAAGTTTGGTTTAAGCTCTTAGGAAAAAAAAAGTTTGGTGCATGTGCAGTGAACTTCTGAACTTGGGGTGATTTGCTTTTAAATGCAATGAAGAAGGCAGTTCAAATTCACATTACTAATTAAGACAAATGGGCATTAAAACAAATAGAGATAATATGCTGCCTATATGCTCCTAGCAGCATGAGGTAAATACTTCCCAAAGCAAAAATCGTTTACTGTGCACATTTTCCACGTGAAGATATGATTCTTGCAGTGCATCATTAATTCATTTCTCAACTGGCATTTATAGTGTGGCCTAGAAGAGTGAGGCACCTAATTCCCTTTGGAAATTTCAGCTGTTTCTTTGTTCTAAGCAAGCTCCTGCAACCTGAAGTGCTGAACGACAAAACCACAGTTAACCTGAACAATCACACCATTTAGCAGAGTTTAAAGTTTAATGGTATGAAGAGAACTAACAAACTGGTGTGAATCAGGCAGGCCATGTGTCAACCCTCACAGCTCATTTCACAGAGGATGCTCTGGTCCCCTCAACAACAGGGCTGCTGTACAGTCCCTGCGCTACCTCACCTCCCAACGCACTGCCACAATGGTTGTATTCCCCATTTTCAACCAAGTCTGCTTGAGGACAGCAGCCCTTTCCCCTCATCCCAGGCTTTAGCCTCTCCCGAGCTCTGTACAAAACTGTACAACACCACACATTGCAGTTAATGCTTTCTTTGGAAATGCATTGTCTTCTAACCAGCTGATACAGAAATGCCCATATCAATCAAGGGTGCCTTGATAGTTTATATCTCTGAATATTCACACGATCCTAGTAGCAGCAGCTATGTGAAACATGAAACAGAGCAGGGCCTACCTGAGTAGCATTTCCTTTTTCCAAACTCCAGCAGCCTTTTCTGTTGTTACCACCATGCAGAGAACACCTACCGTCTTCAAAGACCTGACGTGCCAGCTTCAGTGTGCAGGAGCCGCTTCCCTAACGTGCCTGGTGTGCCTCCACGGAGCTTCTGTAGAGTTTATTTAGCCATCAAGAAACCACCACAACAAGCGAAAGCAAGTTTTGATGTCAGGCTTTTAGCTTTTGATACAGATGAAGGCATAAAGAACTACCTGAAGATGAGAATCTAACGGAGCAAAGATGTTACCTTTTTTTCAGTGTTCTACACAAAGGGTATTGAGGACTAAAACTGATGAACAAAGAGAGACAAAACCATTTGAAGGCTCACTGAAGCAGTGTTTTACTTGTTGCTGATCAATCACAAAATACAGAATTTGCTCTACAGCACAATATAGAGGTACTTCAAGCCAAACTATAGAGTAAATAATACAATCAAACAGAGCCAATGTGATATGTCACTGTTGGGACTGTACCCTACACCTGCATGGGGCTGCCAACAGCAGTCCTGGGTTGTGCACATTCCCTAGAAAAGGCATGTCTCCAAACACCTGATGTCCCTCTTGCTCTTCCCAAATTGAGATGTTGCCAACAGTTTAGATTCAGAAACACTGAGCTCTCTACACATGCAGGGTGGGAAAATCTAGTCTCCAGGCTCCCTAGGCCATCACTTTAATTGTACTCTTCTAGCTCAGCACCTGAACAGAAGCAAGATTGCCACATTAGCACAACATCCTGCTCTTGGATGAGCTAGGCTGGGAGAAAGCCTGCCCTGCCTACAACATGTACCACATGGCTATACTGCTCCCACCATCTGTCCTTGCTCTGCGCTCCTGCACACCGCTGCGTGCCACAGTCTTCAGACCATCATGATTTCCACGGTGGTGTTAGGGGTGAATTAAGTTATGAGGTATTGTTCAGCTGGGTTGTTTGATCTGAGTTTGGTTCAGGGTTTGAGTTATGTATGTGTGGGTTTGGTGCTCTGCGGTGGGTGGCCGCCGGGGGGGGGCTTTGCAGGGTGGTGACGTTGTGGATGGCTGGATTGGTGCACTGCAACAGCCAATCACTTGACGGGATAGCGACATGATTGGACAGGAATGCACCGTCGAGCTGCACCAATCAGAAACTCTAAATAAGAACCAATCAGAAGAAGAGAATTTAGATCCCCTGAGAGACTACAGAAGGACTCCCCTGGGAAGGGGTGGTGTCCTCTGGCAATACTCGTAACCAAAGGAGCACCCAACACACATGTGTTGATTTTTTTTGTCTGCTTTGTCGCTGGGGATCCTGGGCTTATCCCAGGGTCCCTGTTTCCAGTTGTTGTTTTTATTTAATAACACCCAGTTAACACAACCCCGTTGGCTGGCTACTTTGTAACAGTGGTGTATGAAATGATCTCTTTGGAAATTTAAAAATTAGTTTGATCCCCTTTAATTATATTACCATATTACAGTATTAGAAGTCTTATCCACTGAAGTACTGAAAACGTGGTCAAAATATTTATTATTACAATAAAAGCCATGACAAGCAATGATAAGATTCACTGCAATGGAACAGAGATAAAAATAACAGTGTCAGTGTTTGATTCCTTGGCATTGCTGTTAATGTCGATGTAGCAGAGGTCAGAGCCCCATTTGGGAAGCTGTGGAGGTAAGTTCATTCAGTGCATTCCAGGAAGGCAGTGATAACCCTGGCCCATCTGAACTAATTCTCACTTGACAGTTGCACAGATGCCATGAGTCGGAAAGCAGCCAAGATGAATAGCATTTCACGACGAAAAGGTGAATGTAACAAACGAAGGTTCTAACAATACAGACAACTAGGTTTTCTATTTCAATTAATATAGATTTAGCTCTAGGTATATAATGGCATATACTTGGTAAATTTTTAAAAGAATCTACTGACCCAGAAGGTAAACCTAAATTACAGTTGCAGCTCCTGAACTTCTCGGAAGAGAGAATTAAGATGCATAAAGTGCTCATGAATCACATTAGGCTTCAGAGATTCAGTTTGGTCACACCTAAGCTAGACAATGAAGTGATCCAACCTCTAGAGGCCATTCACTTTTGACAATAGCCATTATGCTCAATTACAACTTGATCATTTGTACGTGCCATTGTTGAATGCAACTCAAAACAAAAGGTTAGATATGAGTCTATTTCTCCCCGAGTCACATCTCCCTATGTGTTTTAGTGTTTGTTTCAGATGTATTACTGTATTTCTTCAACACAATGAGGCTTGTGATTTCCAGCTTGTAGGGTCTGCTTCATAGAGGAAGCAGAACATTACCACCATTACAGAACACACCACTTCTAAAAACGGAGTTTGGTTGATTTGATGTTTAAAGCCTAAGCTTAAGGAGAACCAGTCCATATACAACAGACCTAAAAGCATCCCGAGTTTTGTGAGACTACCCAGGCTAGCTCTTGCTCTGATGCCTCAGAATGGATATGCTGAGCTATGAAACCTTCCGAAGAAACCCAGCACCAATTATTGAGAGCTTTGGGCAGAAAGATTGCTTATACTGTTCATTGACAGTACTGCAGATATTTTACTACTGGTTTCTTCCAATTCTGATGCAGAGTAAGGTTTACATTTGATGCTTGGCATCTTTTTGCCAGAATAACATATGTTGGAGCATCAAATGAAGCAAGAAGTATGGAGCCTACATGGCAGACACTAAAGTGAAGAAAAGTTTCTTTAAACAGGAAACATACAGTGTATGTGCAGTGATAACATACCCTAAGCTATTGAGAATGTGGTGTTCTGTGATATGATCACATAACTTCCTTAATTTCTAGGAATTCTGAGATTGTGATAGTCTAGGCAGCATGACTGCTGGGTACACTGTTTTGCTACTGTTTAAAATCAGAACCAAGTCATGAAACTAAAAGAAGACTACCTTAAGTAATTCACATTATTTCACTCAGTTTTCAGCAGTTTCTCTTAGATACAGGTTATTTCCCAGAAAAAGTATTCTCTAAGAAATTTTAATTAGAACTTGCCTTACTATTTTGCCCCAGAAAGAATTCAGCAACTACTTCTTTTTGATTTTACATGCCATCACCAATCAACTATTTTAATTCTTTCAGCATCCCAATTAGCCAAGTATTAAAGATACTAATTATGGAAGACATAGTACATTACTTAAACCACGACAGACCACTACTGAATATGCCAGATTTATCATTTACTGGAAGATCTTTGTTTGCTGTAAGTGCAATTAATGAAGAAAAACAACACAGTGGTGACATCTAGTCAGAAGCTTTTGATTATTCTGAAATTCTTTAAAGGGCATGAATCTTCTGATCAAGGTGAATGTTTTCTAAAGGCTTGTCTGTGTGCACCTCAGCAAGTTGAACAGAATAACCTTGGAAAATAAACACAGCTAAAAATAATTACTAACACCCCAATCATTTTATGGGCTATTATTTCACTACAAAATGGAGAAAATATAACTTTAATCCTGATCAAAACTCTTCAAGGTTTATGTTCTCTATAAACCTTTCACTGAGAACTGAAAATATAAGTTAGTAATGCAATAAATGCCCTAACAAATATATCAGATTTTTCACTTAATGCTTTTTACAGGCTTAAACCAAACTGAGTGAAAGAAAATCACCCTTTACAGTCTGACTCTTAAAGGAAGAATGCCTTTCTGTTATGCTTTTTAAAATAAGGCATGGTGAATTTATATCAACTTCAGTGAATCTTGGGGCATGATAAAAGGAAGAAAATACAGCAGTGGAGTTAACATTCCATAGTATTCTTTCTTCACACATTTATTTCCTCACCGGCTGGACATAAGGGAAAANAAAAAAAAAAAGAGGGAATAACCCCCCACTCCCCAACATAGAAATAGCTGAAATAAACCCTTGGCACACAATGCAGTCAAAGCTCCGTGTTTTTCCTCATCCCACCCTCAACAACCTGAATTGCTTCTCTCCAAATAAATCCATGCAAAAGATATGAAGAAAAGAACATCTGAAGAAAAAAAACAAACTCCGAATTTCAAATTTGTCAAGTGGGTGCACCCATTAGGGGAAGTAAAGAAAAGTCTTCCTTATTTTCCCTTATCCAGCTGTCTTTCTGGACCTATTACCTTTAGAAAACAAACAAAACAAAGACAGAACTAAGTGGTAGTAAATAAACATTAATACTGCTCTATGAATCTCTACCCTCATCTGATATTTTATCATCTTGGCTTTAAGTTTTAATTGCATTCTAGTGTAAATAAGAACTGGTTTGTTTGCTCAGTACTTCAACAAGAATTTGCTCCAAGGTTGCAGCATGCAGGCAGTGCCCTGAGAAGGGTGACTTTGCTTTAGTCAGTGAAGCCCAAGATCATTTCTCAGAGTTAACCTACAAATGTGTCTTGCTGCGGCCTCAGATCCATCAACCACTTGGAAGCAGCTACTTGCCCCGTCCTCCCACTGCTGCCTAAAACACTGCATGGGTCTGATCTTTTCTATTACTGTATACCTCTCAGCTAATAAAATATATTTTTGTGGCTATGGAAGTAATAGGAGCACTTTGTATTTATTTATACAGCTCATTAAAGGCGGATAGAGATTTGGAGGCAGAGAATGCCCCAAGCCTGGAAAGCTCAGGAAGACAGACCCCAGGCATATGCATGTACTTAACTTTATGCAGATGAGTTGCCTGGCTGAACCCAATGAGACTGAGCAATTATGTAAAAGCAGGCATCCTGGTCTTTTTGCAACTATACTCCTAAGCTGAGGCACGAGAGGGAAATGTTGCAGGACTGGTAAATACTGAGAGGAAGAGACTGAAATTGTTGTAATGAGAGCATATGGGCAAAATATTCAAGCTATGCAGTCAAGAACACCTAATTATATATTATTATGTCTGTATTTAGACAGTTGTGCATCACATAGAAGGGAGCTGCAGGCACTTGGTTCAGGTGACATCACGAGAGAACACAGGGTAGGTAGGACACCTCATTCACGCCAGCACTGTGGTGTAGAAAGTGCCATTCCTTCTCCAGATCCACTCTCCTGATTTAGCACACCACTTTCTCTTTACATTAATGGAGCTGGAAACTTCCTAAAGTGAATTTTAGGTCCTCTTTGAGTAGGGAGAACCAGCCAGACTGAAAATCCAGGGTTTGATAGCAAAGGCAGCAACACTTGTTAAGAGACAAATATGCTTGTGTTAATGCATGAACTTGACTTTGAACTTGAACAGGGGAAAAAACCCGAGGTTTCCTATGCAGGGACCACCACGAAAGGAGAAAACAGTGATCTCTCTAGTACGCAATTTGAAGAAAATGTAACATTATTTTGCACTGATCTTTTTTTTTTTTTTAAGAGGAACATTACATACATATCCACACATAACTATATTGAAGTGTCTTTCTAAAAGTTGCTTGAATTTCACATAGGCGTTTATTCTTTTTATCTATAACCATCTTGGAGGTGAATCAATCACTCCATATATTTTAGCTACCAGTTACTGAAATACATGGATCTTAAGTGCCTGTACTTATATGTGTGAGGATGTAGTGCTGACACTCAGAAACTGGCTTGCAGTAGGGAAGAACTCAACCCTGAACTATTTTTTTGCAAATCCTATCCTGTCAAAGTATCATGAAAGAGAGACAGCTAAGCAGGGAGTTACTGCTATTTAGGCATAAATCAGCATAGGTGATTAAAGAGCTAAAATCAAAATTTTTATCTATAATAGTGACCACTAAAGGTCAGATTTCCCAAAGAGCCAGCTATAACTAAAAATCGACTGCCAGCAGAGCTCAGGTCACTTCTAACAACCCAAAAAAGCAAGTGGATTCTCAAAAGATATTGCACACATGGAACTGTGGAATCCATGGAGCTCTGGTCATGTGTGCTGCCATTGAATTGGATGGGCAGGTAAATAAACATCTGGGTCTCATTTTAGGGTGTTAAATGAACATTAAACTTTTGCAAAAGCAGATATTTGAGGCTGACAAGTCCTAGCAGATTCCAAACTGAGAAGAAGTCTGGAGTCAAGGACCACATACAACTGATAAATTGATTATCTGGCATAAGCCCATCTGATTCCCAGAAAGGAAAGCAGCAGTTTTGAGTCTGCCTAAACGATCTAGGGGACATGAGAAGACTTAAATATGAGAAAGGGATCACTGACATAGAAATAGGGAATAGGAGCTTTGTGAAGAAAGAGAGGAAGAGGTAGAATTATGGAGGATTTTGAAAGGGTAAGAATGGGCTCAAAAATGATGGAGTAAAACATCCAGTGTTGGGATGAGGATTAAACAATACATGAAAAAATAAATTGAATTTACTGGTCGCTTGTTATATGATCTGAACAAGGATGTTGATCAGGAGAGGACATGAGAAGTCTATTATGATTATCAAGATCAGAGTGACAAAGTTGGTTGGAAAGACAAAAAAGTATCTTGGAAAAGCTGGAAAGAAAAAAAGGTAAAATGTATCTACCATTCTTGATGCACACTATAGGGATATTTCTCATTTTTCTTTTCCTAAAACTTTAGGCCTAAGTGACAAGGAATCCTAGCAAAACAGTGTGAGTAGGGAGCTTCACTAACAATATGCTCAGGTGTGCACAGGGAAAAGTAAGAATCTCTCAGTTGAAGCCTTATTGCTGAATTGAGCAGGGCTAGGGAACGAGCCTGCTCAGCTCCTGAGTGTCCACATTGCCCCTGGATTATCTGGCCCAAGTCAGCAGCATGCTCCACACTCACTCCTGGACACCATCCAGGGAACAACTCATGCCAGGGACCATTCCCAAAATGCAGCAGGTTCTATGCTCCTACAAGCAAGGTATGCCATATATGACACTAGAAAACCCAATTCCTACGGTCTGCAACATGTCTTACTTTGTTCTGGAAACTTTGATTTGAAAACCTAAGGCTGAACAACCCCAAAATAATAACTGCACCTGCAGCTGCATGGGGACCACATAAAGCCCACAGGAGATGCATGCCCAAGTGTTGCTCAGCACAGCTGCAGCCAAGGTCTGCCACATGGCCTCGGGGCCAGCAGATAGTCCCTGGCTCTGCTTTAGTTTGCAGTACAGACGTGGGCTGTAGCTGACAGAAAAATGATATTCACCAAACACTATCTGTCAACATCTCGGGAAAATTCATGCCCTCATGGCTGCCGAATAAAGCTTGACTCAAGGGCACTCTAAGGATCAAATATGAAAGAAATAAAAGGAATGTGACAGTATTCTGCGAAAGTCGTAATGCTGAAGGAAGGCCAATAAAGATGCAGAGCATGATTTTTTATGTCAGGGCGGCGAAATTAGTTTGAGGCACACGAACAGTATATAGTAAAAACCAGAACTTTAAAACTGCCATAAAATCTAACCAAAGAAGGCAATGCAAAAGTTATGGTCCATTCTTAACATGCAATGATGTCAGAATGAAAAGCATAAATTTAACCTACAAGATTTCCTTATCAGATTTATCCATACCACCGATATCCAAACAGTATCAATCTTTTAAAACTATTCTGTATGCCCAAACAATAGGCACAAAAAAGCAAACAGTACATTTATAAGAATGTGACAGAAGTAAAAATTTTACTTTTTCAATTTAAATTCTTCGCAGTAGGATTCTGAGTTTATAAATCCAACATGAAAAATTAGGTCCTTTATTCATTTGTATTTTCAGCCTCCTATTGCAGCAGTGATCATAAAACAAACACAGCTGGCATCTCTATTATTTTATTCACTGAAGGATTTAGCTGGACAAACATCACAAAGATGGTGGCTGTTTTCATTGAATTTATGATCAAATATGCTCCAGCATAAGATCAACTCTGTTACATCAATTATTATGAGATGTGAATAATTTAACAGAAAGTTGTCTATTTGTAAATCAGATCTTAGGGACAGAAATTCAGCTGAGGTAGCAGCCAGTGGATATACACTGTATTACAGAATTTAAAAGGATGCAGGCTTTTTGTGAATCACATTTAATGATAAACATTGTCCTTTATATTTTGCTATCTAGTGAGCTGCTAATTCAGGCAAATGACTTCAAAATTTTATTTTAAGCTTTAATTAAATTCTTCTTTATCAGAGGAGAATTTAACTTTACTGATGCTTTTCAAAATTACAGAATGTATTTCCTATAAAGGCTTAATTAAAAGCAATAAACAAACTACCATCAACGCCATATTTGGGGGGTTTTTTCCATAGATTTTCACCAGAGTCTGTTGTTCAGCCTAATGCCAGGAGAGTTATAATAATTTTAACGCAGAATGTGTGCCTTAGGATATGGGATTGACTCAGTGCCTGAAAGAAAAAGGTCAGTTCCCTTTGGAACCACTTGCCTCTTTGCCCTCCAGCAATGACAGGTGCACCAGCCCTGTGCTGAGGCTCGTTATTCACAGTGTGTTGCTGCAGATACAGAATCTAACCTCTCTGATTTAACACATCAGCAGGGTGAGAGTCTCCCATCTTCCCTTTTTGGCATGGGTCAAGCAGGCACTGAACACATACCCATGACGGCCTGCTTGCATCTTTCACAAATTCTCAAACAATAGCTTCAAACTTTCTTAGCTAGTTCATTTAAAGAAATCACTAAATTGAAGTATTAAACTGTTTGGCTAGCAAATAGCTAGCAAATAGTTATGAAAAAAATCACTGTCTTCACCAGTCTCCTACAATGATAATGTGTTTCTGTGTCACTAACAAAAAAAAAAAAACCTGCATGAAAAAGCAAAAATTCTCATTTCTCTGTACTATATGGGAGACAAGATGTCAGAAATCTTTAGACAGATACATGAGGCCACACAACCAAAAATGCAGGAAAGGAAGTGATCAAGATTTTCTTGAATTAATTTTGGGAAACAGTCACAGGAGATGCTCATGAATGGCAATACCTGAATACTTGTTATCTTGCCACAGAAGATGTGGTGGTCAAAATTACACTAAAACTCCCACATGAAACCCTCATAAAAGTCAGTATTTGCCTAAGGCAAAGACAGTTTACGATGTTTATATCACTGCAGAAATATTAACTATTGTCCTAAGTCTCTGGCTGGCAACAACCAGCATGAGTTTTGAAATTGGCTTGAACCATCTGTAGTGGTGACAAACCCCAGGAATATTATTCATATTTTTATACTTATTGTCTGTCTGCACCATCTCTCAAAATTATCTATGTTTCTGAGACCCTAAGATGAGAATCAAAGGAATTGTTCAGTTAAAGGAAAATTATCTGTAATACAGAGCAAACAGCAGAGGACAATACCAAGCCATACAAGCCAAGAACAGTTGCTTAGTACTAAGCACTTTTGAATGGCAACCCAGTTCTGAAGTTGCCTATCATCTTCACTCTCGTTTTGGAAAAATCTTGCCTTTCATGGCTACATGCAAATAATGAGAGAGCCAGCAGTAAGGTCTACTTCATTTATATTACTACCTTCACAGTATGTCTTTAATTCCTTAGACAAATATTTTTAAAACATATTTCAGAGACTCAATTTTGTCAGCAATGTCATTATCTGGAGAAAAGTGATTTCAGCAGATAAGCCAACAGCACAGAACTCAAGCAAGAGGGTAGAACTCAGAATGTGAGGATATAATGATGCCTGGTGCCTCTGATCAGACAGTATTAGACTTCAAACCAAGAAATGAACACAGACACCATGGCAGCATATGAGTAACAGACTACCAAAAACATAATTCTGAGAAATTAATAAAATGTTGGCATGTAGAAATGCAAGGAGAAAGAACAACTGGAAACATCTGAAGAGCTGATCAGAAAGTACTCAAAAACGTTAATGAAGAACATACATTGAAAAAAAAAGTCATACCTGAAAACACCAAATAAACATGTCTATCTGATATATGTCTCAATATCCTAAAGAATTCTTAAGGAATTAGTGAGGATAGCAAACAAATGTAAGGCATCTTTTAAAAGTCTTTCCAGGAATTCTACAAGAGAATGGCCAGTTCTCTTTCCTCATTTCTCTTCATAGGCTTATTACTGTAGATATGTTACTGTAACATTATCTAATTTTGCTCTGCATTCTACAGTATGGTACTAGACTTCAAAAAATACAAATATATGCCCGTACTTCCTTTCTGGTTTTCAAGTAAGAAAAGCTTGGCAAATATTTGTTGGACACTGACACACAATATAGAAGGAAAGTACAGACAACAGAAACCAAAGACAATAAGGAAGCAAAATTAGATTTCAGAAGAAATAAGACAAAATGAAAAGAAGAAGTGACTAATGAATAAGAGATCATATAAGTGTGGACAATAATTGGTGGAACAAAACAACAAAAGATGATGTTTGATGCAATTTCTATTGAAAAATCTTGCTGTATGGACAAACTCTGCAGAGCTGGGATGTGATGCACTATCTGAAAGACTGAAATCTGGCCGACAGACCATCAGCAAAGGGTAATGATGAGTGGCAATGTACTGAGCTGCAAGGGAAGTGTCCAGCTGTGTGCCAGAGAGATTAGTGTTAGTCACAGTTTTATTTAACATCTTTATTAGTGACCTGGACTAAGGGGTACCCTGCATACTGAATCAACTCTTAGATGACACTAAATGCTGAAATCACCACAAAAGACAAAGACATTAGTACAAAGAAACTAACAGCAGTGAGACGTGTGGGCACAAAATCTAAAAACAAGATAGAGCATAGAGCACTACAAACAATTATTTCCACAGAAAAATAACCCCAAATATGGATAGGTCCAGAGTCAACAATGCCAACAAACTCCAGCCCAATGCCAGATACTGAATAAAGTGTTGCAGAAAACTACAAAGAACATCTATCAACATTGGGGCTGTATTTTCACTGCTGTCATGGATGGGAAAAGGTACAGGGCAGTAACAACGTAATTTTAGTAATGAAGCAGCATAGAGTCATTAGTAGTCTGAAACAAAAATGACAAAAGCTTTTGTGGTCCAGTTTAGGAGGCTTGTTAGTATTTTTAACTGGGACAAGAGGATGTAACACATACCCAAAGCTTAGCAACACAAAAGAGGGGAAATATAAACTAAAGCAAAAATAAATTGATTGTCAGGATAAACATGGTATCAATGAGGACTGTTAGGAATAGTCTTCCCCCTACATTTTAAAAGGTATAACATCATAGCACTTTATGGTTGCTCCAATTTGAGAGAAAGACTGGAATATAATTCCGAAAGGATTTTTCAGCTTGGCGAAGGGATAAACGGAGAAACTGCAGAGATGTTTCTCAGCGCTTGGCTTCCACGAGCCTCCCCTAATTCCGCACCGGGAGCTGACAATCCCCGCAGCGCGCTGGGCTCACCCCGCGCCGAGCTGCGCGCACGGAAAGCGGCGCGAAGGGGGCGCAGGCAAAGGCGCTTAGAGTACAAACAGGCAGCTTCCCCCACCCCGAAATTACTTTATAATTAATGAAAATTAATTTTACCGTTGCAATTACAATGAATGAATGAATGAATGAATGAATAACCCGCACTAGGCGGAGAAATCAGACACCAAGAGGCGCTGCCGGGCTGCGGGCACCCCCTGGCGCGGGCAGCGCGGCGCTGCAGCGGCAGCGCGGCTGGGGGACCCCGCCTTCCATCGCGGGGATGTCGCCACATCAGTCCCCAAGCCCTCGGGCAGCCGCCTAGTCATGCGAAATAGGGGAAAAAAGACCCCACGGAAAATACAAAATGTTTTTCAGTACAAAATTTTTTTTGCAGTATCACGGCAAACCTTCAGGAGGCAGAGGCAGGTTTATATGCGTATTGACAAATACTTTTAAAAAATATTTTCATCTTGTGTCCCGTTTCCACCCCTGCTCCCCCAGCGTGATCCGTGGCCCGTGCTGGCCCCAGCACCCCAGCGATGTGCTCACAGAGCACACAGAGCACACAGCCAGCCCACCTCTGCTCCGCACTGCCTGAAATCCTTATTGCTTCTTGGGTTTATCCATCAGAAAGGTTTCTGCAACGACAACACTAAAGCTTTTTGTTTCTATTGTGCTGGAGACCTTGAGTATTCCTTCAGCGGTACTACAGACTATGTTACAATGAGCAGCGCTGGTGAGGGGACAGGAGGTGAAGGGATAAAAGTGACAATTAGAAGAGCGCTTTTTCTTTAATCAAAACCCAACCAAGGCAAAGATTTTCTTAAAAACCCAAACAACAGAATCCCAAACCAAAAATGCTTCCCAAGTCTCAGCTCTAAGCCATTCCATAGTCTGTGCCATGCTTGAAACAAAATACAGACTCAAGCTACATGGACTTGTCTCTATTCACTCACTTTGCTTTCTTCAGGAAGAATTTCACTGAATAACAGTCCCAAAATAGGCCAGTCCATCCTGGAATGCAAGAGTGGAACACCCTGGCCTCAGAAAGGGAGGTCTCAAGTACAGAGGCCATCTTGTTAAAGGAAGAAATCCTCAGCAGTGGGACTGGTTGTGAGAATAAAGTGTTATTTATATAATAAATATAGCCATGTTGGGGAATTACAAAGTAGTAGTCCTATTTATGCAGAGCAGAATTTGTTTTCAACCGCACCTTTTCTTTCCAACCTAATTTCTCACAATACAACCCATTATGGCAGAAGGATCTGAAAAAGCTTTTTATATCCTACCAAATATACACAAGGATAATTAGTTCTCTTTTGTTATTCTTCTGTAAGGGTTTATTATTGTGGGAAGCTTTTGCAAATTGAAAGAGGTTGCATTGCATTCTGGAGGCAGAGCGGTTCTTGGTTTTTATTGTGCAGAGATAATTGAACAGAAAAGTTCAGAAAAGAGTGGAACTATAATTCATTATGAACTCTATAGGAAGATCAGATTACCACATCTTAGTCCTTTTTAGACCAGTATTTTATAATTACATTCCACAGTATGTTATATCATGCTATGTAGGTGAAGCTTCGTACTAGATAGAAGCAAACATCAATGCAAGTTTTGTTTCTTAACTTTAAAAGCATTACTACAAAATTTATAGATTCCATCTTATCTGGTAAATACTCTTTCTATAATCTTTAAGTAGTTTGACAACCAGTGAAGAAATTCAGTGGTAAAGTCTCCAAAGAACTTAATTCGCTGTAAGTGAACGTTATATTATTTACCTCAAACACTTCCCAAAAGTAGCCTCTAATATTAACCAATTCTATTTTAAGAATTTAAGGGATCTGACTTATATATAATGATCCTGCTGGGTTTCACTTTGTCATTGCTGTTAAATTCCATGCTTTTAAATAATTTCCAGTTAGACCAGGAATTAAAAAGCAATTGATTTGTGTCCAATACCATTCCATCATCTTTCTCTGCCTTTAAAATCATCTTGTGGAAGCTGATGTTGGTCAGGTGCAATTATTTTGCCCTCAAACTACTGTCTGTGACTTTTAGGAAGGTTTGGGGTTGGAGTTTTTTGCCTCTCTTCTTTTGGCCTTAAAGACATGAAGCTGGCTCTGTAGATAGTAGAAGAGTATTATTCTTCCTCCTACTAACCTCCTCTTAAATAAATTGAATTAAAATGTACATTTTGAGGTAAAGCCTCTTTGAAGGCTTCTAAACCCATATTCTCACCCTTACATGCCATGACCTCAAAACCTATATATAAACAAGATAAAGGATCAGTCTGTGCCTGAGAGATGAAACAGGAGATAGTGAAACTTCATTGTGTTTAGAAAATTAAAGCTGTTCTCTTGCAATCCGGGAGCATGAAGTTCAATGTCACCGCTGTACAGTTTCTGTGGCAGTTTCTATGTGAAAAATCTTTATATTTTTTGCATTCCAATTCTTCCCCTACAAAATGCAGTAATGGGACTTCACATCAATAGAAGTTTAAGCCTACATGTAAATCCTTACAAGACCATAAATGTTGCTCTTTAAGGTACATCTTTCAAAGCTACTAAGATGTTGAGAGGAAGCAAATATGTACCAAAACCAACGCATATTTAATATTTATTTAAATATTATTTTAAAACAAAAGGCTGTATGGTTTTCTCCCCATTTCAGATCTCATGTTCATTGTCCTTAAAATAATTATGTATGTGACATATTTTGTGTCACCAAAAATCTTCCACAAATTAAATCAGGAAGTTAAAAAGGTTTTTCAATTTAAGACTGGAGATGGCTGCTTTTTTAAAGTACGATAAGAAGGAAAGAAAGAAAGTTTCTAGAATGCATCGGTCTCTCCATGTGTTAAGTTTTACAGCTGGATTATAAACCCTTGGGAATATGATGTCTATAACGGAAATGTTTATACATCCGTAGCTACAGCTGTGCAAGCAAGCAGTAGTAGCACCCTAATACAGCACACAGACAAAGATTTACACTGGAAAAAGAGAAAGCCCTTTACATTTCTAATGTAAATGATACATAATTTTGAGGCACTGAATGTTTCCTATTATAGTAGAAATACCCATGTGAAGCACTGAACTGTATGTATTGTCATTGCTTTTGGTCTTTCGATCCCTTCATTTATGCTGAAAAATTGCAAGTCTTTTATGCACAGAGCATTGAAAATGTATAAATATTTTTGAAGAGGTTTCATAGAATTTAAAAAGCTCCAGTCTTATTTGAGTCAGCCTGTGATGTGATCAGAACTTGTGTCAATTATGAAATCTCAGACACTGAAGCTGTTTTAAGCAAACTGGGTTTTGTTCTCTATTGTGGTATTTTATGAAAAGAGAAATTTCATGCAATAGTCTCGAAGGAAATATAAGACAGCAACTTTTCAAATTCAAACCAATTATTGTACTTATTAGTACACAACTGCTGTATTTTAATAGTCTAACTGCTGTTAAAATACAGAAAAAAGACTTCAGTCCAGGCCTGCAAGATGGATGGAATAGCATGCCAGTATCTATTCACATTACTTAGGCAAATATATGCCTCCAAGCAAACACATTCAAATCAATATTAGTTTCCTTGTCCTTCTTTCCCAATCCAGATCTAATTGCCTGTGTTGCAATATAACTGTTTCTTCCAAGCTTTTGGATTTCATTAACTACTTTTAAAGAAAAAATCAACTTGCTTTTTTTTTTTTTTCTGATTGTAAAAGGACAGGCTACAGACCATTACAGTGACTTAATTTTTAAAAGGAAAGCTGTGACTTTCAGGAAATTGAACTGTATTCCAAGCAGGAAGATTGAGGTACAGTCAAACATTTTAAGATGCTTGCAAGGATCACAACTGGTAAAATGGTCTGAGATGTTTACAAAAGCCAAATATAAGTGGAGTTAATCTTCCTATTGTTCCCTCTATAGTAAACAAGAGATGGGCTCATCCACAAAAGCCACCAAATCAGGCTCCTAGATTGAATTGGACAAGCCAGGAACTTTTCTATAGACTAATGAAAGTCAATTAACGCAGGCTGGTGAACTTAACCTTTGTGGAGGCCTGAATTGGTTTCAGTGCCAACTTTATTTCTCATTGCAGGAATTGGGAAGTTACTGCTAACCAAGGAGGATCCAGTAGTACTGCAAAGTGAGCTACAGGGTCATGGAAGATGCCTGGCACTACAGAAGTACAGGTTTTGATTCAAAGGACAAACATTGATGGTATTACATTCAACAACTAATACCAAAACATTTTTAACAACAATTCTGCTATGTTAAGAGATTCTTTCTCCTTCAGTCAACTACAATTTCAAAAGGTGGCGGTTTGGGGGTTTTTGTGGTGTTTTTTGTTTTGGTTTTTTGTTTGTTTGTTGGTTTGATTTTTTAATGAAAACACTGGACCAAATGGGTTTGGGAAGGAGCAGATAGAGAAAAAAGTAAGAGAATGGCAAAGTGAATATAAACCTAATCATATTTTGGAAAAGTGACCATGCTATGGATTTTGCAGTTGTAGACACATCTCATTGCTAATAAATAAGGATATTGAAAAAACATTTGGATTTCTATTCTATTAATAAGTTTTTTCCTTCACAACAAGGAAGCTTCTTCACCAAAACATTTTGTATCTTTAATTTCAGTGGAGAACTTGGAGATGCTACAGTCTCCTGCTGATTAATCTCCTGAATTCCCTGGTAAACTACCAATAAGACAGCCAGTTAGTAGAAAAATAAAATTTGGAATTAATACTAGAAAGAAAACAGCGATGTTGGTACAGCAAAGTCTTAGCCTTGCTGCAAAACTTTCAGTCAAAAGAGAGTAGAGAAAAATTCTAACAGCTTTTCTGGCAAGACAAGTTGTTGATATAACTGAAATAACCCAATTAAAACTCTGTATGCTTTCTTCAAAATATAAAAGCTATTAATGGCTCAAGACAGTGCAGTCCAAGTATCCTGTCTACAAAGATTCTGTATGTGCTGAGAAATCTTCTAGCAAACTTTACACAGATGATTACTTAGAATAATGCCAGTAGTGTGGTATTCAATCTGAATGCTCATCAGGTAACCTTTCTGGACTTTGAGCATAATACCTTTATATCAATGTCCATCTGAATTAAATGTGACCAAATTCAGGAAACATTGAAAGGAAAAAAAAAATGTGGTGAATGTACACTGACTTTTTTCATTCATAATTAAGATTACAACAGTATGGTCAGCAGCTCACAGAAATGACCAGATGGACCTGGCAACAGGGGATGATTATGTGGAAACAACACTCAAAAGTGGATTAGAAACATATTATTTAAAAATTTCCTATTTTTTATAGATGAACAGAGAAATTGATGGCCCAAAGCAGTAACACAGTATTTCTCCATGAGATCAATACACTTACCAACTAACACCCCCAAGAAGAAAATACTATGCAATGCAGTTTCTTCCTATTTACAAGACATAGGCAATTCAAATCTAGCTACTTTGAAAAGAATAGAGCCATTCTAAGTTAGATATCATAACTTCAGCATACTCTTGAAAAGTCAAAATTGCAATTAAAAAAATACTTACTTGTTCCATGCTTGTCTAAGGTTTTTAGGGCCATACTGTGTAAACCGTTCTGTAAGAAAAAAGGGTATATTCAATTACTTCACTAAACCCAGGATTTCTTTTTTAAAATATTTATTTACTGTCAATTTTCATAATTTCATCATTTCTACATACCTCCTGCAGCTCGAGTCCTAAGACAAGGAAAGAAAACTAGCCTATGAGCAATTGCCATACAAACAGAGGAAAAAATACCAAAACAAACCACCAAAACCAAAAAAGCCCCCAACTTGTAAAACCAAATCAAACCAAACCAGCATGACATAAAGCTCATTTACTGTGGAATCAACAGAAATGGAAAGTTTTACAATTATTTCTAAAGTAGTTTTTGACAGCTAGGGGAAAAAAAGAAGCCTGAAATCTAGTATTTTTTTCTTCTTCATGACAAATGCAGTTCTCTACAGCCTCACTGTCATATTTTTATGCTTCTCAGTATGTGTAAGAGTTAGTGTGACACACAGGGGCACACAGAACATGATGGACACGTCAGAGTCTGTTTTCTAAAGAATAAATAAAAATAATGAGCAGAAGTAACAAGTACAATGACAGCTTCTTTACTGGAACATTCAGTTCTTCAGTTCAGAAGAACTTTCCCACTCATGACCAAGAAGATGCTGGATCTGCAGCAGGACTCTAGTTGAAAAAGGAAGATGCTATGTAAGCTGCTGCAGAAATGAAGGGTCAGCCTTTGTTAGCCTCTGAACAGGAGCTAAGTGCCTCTCAGGTGGCAGCAACAAACGAGTTCAGCTGGAGAACAGAGCAGCATTTTCCATGGAGACTCATTGCACGGAAATCCCGCCATGTAGACTGCTACTCACCATGGCCAACTACCCTAGTGTGACTGCATTAGTTGCTGTGAAGAAGTTCTAAACTTACAAAATACACCATTAAAAAAAAAAAAAAATTTGCTTCCTCTCCACCCATGTGCATGACATTTAACAGACCCACTGTACAGCTGTAACTGTATTTTTATATATATGCACACAGATATGCGTGCATCTTACTGTGAAAAACAGCTGTAAATGTAACTTCAAAGCAGTTGTGTTCTGTTTCTGTATTTGTATATTTGCTTGTATCATTTCTAAAGTTGTCATGTACACTTCATACACAGTCAGTTCTAAAGATGCCAAAACCAAGGCAGAAGCAAAATCCTAGCATCAATGTGGATGCTTTGATTTTCTTTCTTATACCTATTTTTTAGGGGTTTTTGCCCCTTTAACTAAAAAGACAAACACAGAAGCTTCAAATCTCATTGAATTCACTATTGGAAGTTACTGATAATGAGTAGACCTGCAAACTGTGTCTGAAGGCCACTTCATGTTTACGAGTTTTGCTGTTTTAACCATCCTGATGCAGCTAAAGAAATGAAATCGCTCCCTTTTAGATATGTGTGACAAGTGTACTGGAAACTGGAAGCTACATGACTATAACCCTTCAATTTTAACTTGCAAATAGGAATTAAACAAATATATGCAAACAGATACCCATAAAAATGGAAAAAAATAAAGACTTTCTATATTAAGTAAATTGTCCAACCATAACACTGTCAATTCATTTATGACAAGGGACTGAAAAATAAAATGCAGCTAGACAGTGCTGTGTAACAACATGTCTGAGATACACATGGGAGTTCAGCTAATAAACTGCAAATTTGCACATTAATCTATTTCAGTGCAGAAAAATCTGAGTGGAAAGAGAATTGAACCGACTTGAAGCAGTGCTGAAAAGGTAACCTGGACCTAGAGAGAGACAGATTTTGATTTTATCTGTCATTCTGCAATATGTTTTGGTCAGATACTGAGCTGGTTCAAACTGGCACAGCAACACTGACTTCAGCAGAGCTACAGCCACTTAAAACATTTGAGAAATATCATATACAACATATTTTCTTGACCAGACTATCTGGGGTTTATTTTAATCAATTTAAGCTATTTTTACTGTGGGAGGAAAGCCCCAGAGTCAACCACTTGGCCAAACTGCCTTAAGGCTTCAATGCTCAAAGATCTGTTCCAGTTCTGCAAAAAATCTGAAAACCTATTGCTATGCCAGATGAATTTTTACTGAAATATGATACACTGGAACCAATTATGTAAATGCTATAAGGGATGCACATGAGCAAAACAAACTTTTCAAAGGGATCCTCCTTTGCTGTCTATGGTTCCAGTCTAAACATCTTTTTAAGTAAGTACCTTATACATCATATTTATCAGGCAGGCAGAAGGAAAACTGGGTGGGAAGACATGGAGAGGTCAAAACCCTGTCTCTAGAGAGGCAAATGTTTAGTCCATATTCCTTAATTTCAAACTCTGTTGAATATGCTGTGACTGCAAACCATGCTTCTCCTTACTATTGGCATCAACTCTTTCCTCTCAAGCAGATTAGAGGCTGCTTTCCTTACATGCTTTTTACAGAAAGAAACCACACATCGATAAAATAACAGCTCACATTTTTCTACATAATTTTGTGGTCATGGCTCCAACCAGAGTCTTACTAACTTTCATGGACAAGATAATTAGATGGGACTATTGTGTTAATTCAGCCCAGCCTCATGTACATGCCAGCTCATAATATTTTTCTGAATTCAAACTTTAGAGAATAAAGAAGCAATGAAACCGCTGATTTTGGTTTCCAGTTGCCAGAACAGAGAAGCTACAATAATCTTGTCCTTGAGCTCCTCCACCACAGTGCAGTTTTCCAGTCCTGAACTATGACACCACAAAATTACATACCTAAAACCACCAAACTCGCAGTCCCAACATAGGCAAAAAAGCGGTAACTTAACTTCACAACTTTTATCTGAGCATCTCCTGCTTCTGTCAAATTTATCACAGAACCAGAATTCAGTCCCACAGTTACATCCCCAGGTTTGCTTCTGAGTCACTTTTCAGAGTGAATGACTCTCACACACCTGTATGAAAGCCTCTGTCCTTTACTGCTCGATGGATGTAATAAAATCACATCTAAAGCTGTACATATCTCGCTGTGACCAACAGCACAAAATTACATTCTGTGATACTTTCAAGCATATAGCTTTGAAATTTGTTTTTCAGAAGCTACCACTGATATGTTCATAAAGAACAGTAATTTAAGTCTGTATGTGAGACAGGGAATTCTGCAGAATTACCGTGAATGCTCCCCCACAAAAGAAATCTTTGCCTGACATACTGAGAGGCAACAGTACTGGCAGTCACAATCTCAATCCAACTTGTGGAAGAAATCCTGTGTAGTAAAAACTTAATACCTCTCCCGAAGAACTGAAAAGCAAACATGCACACGTGAAAATTTCATGCAGACACTCACATGATCACCCACCCACACAGCCATCCTCCAGCACATGCAAACCACTCTCAAGAACACAAGGTGCACCATCTTGCTGAGGCAGCTGCTCACTCTCATCAGGCTGAGATTAAAGAAACATGAAAAACTGTATGTTTACAGATCAGGATTTGATCTCAGATGTATTTTGAATTTTTATAGTTTAAATTGTACATATATATGCTGGAATTCAAATATTTTTAGATTATTATTATTAAATGTGTTTATTTTGAATAAAAACTCTGGAAGGCCAACATTGTAAGCACATCTGAAATTTAAAGTAAAAATTTTGATTTTAATTTCCTTTATGCAAATATGTCAATATTTGCCAATCTTTTAGGAACAAATTCAGGAAACAAAATTTGATCCTCTGCATTTTTATCCCAAATATGCAGTCATCATCCTCACTACCCACTATGTCTCACTGTTACAGAGCTGGCTTTTCACATGGGTGCCCTATTTCACCTAGTAAAAAGTGAATTTTTGCTTATATGAAACAAAAGAAAGAAGAGATTTTTAGTTTTGTTTAAATCACATGGCACCTTAGAGTGTTTACTATTTGTTTCTTAGAAGGCCAAGGTGGCCAAATCTTGATGAAGTGACATGTCCACAATCAAAAGCAGTGCAAAGAGATGCCTGTATAGGACTGCATAAATAAGAGCTAACACACAGTATTCCTATTCGTGACTGGAAAGATGTAGCAACATCTTCCTGTCACATGATTTTTACTCTCAGGATGCCCCAAGAGTATCCAAAAGGACCAGGCTAACATGTCACTTCCACAGCCTCAGAAGCAAGACTCACTCTTCTGCTGGGCACTGCACAAAACCCGCTCACACTCGGTGAGCGGGGCAGTCACACAAACGTTCTTCTGGCAGCACAGGGATCTGAGCTGCTCTTTGCTTCAGACCTTGCAGCACAGCTTACTCAATGCCTCACTTGCCAAGGAAGTTTTTAGGACTGTGCCCCACAAACAGTAGCATCAAGAGGCTCTTGGAGTAACAACTGCAAAATGGAAGCAGAGGAAGAGAGAGAGGGAATTTCTTGAGCTGGTTAATCTGACAAACTTGATGCCTCAAAGAATTATGTTTTTAAAACAACTGCTTCCAAATTCT
>WAAE01001038.1:0-13516 GCA_013400495.1 Nicator chloris
AGCTGGTTGTCCAGGACCATGCCTTGACAGCTTTTGAATATCTCCTAGGATGGAGACTCCGCAACCATCTGGACAACCTGTATCTGTGCTCAGTCACCCCCACAGGATAAAAGTGTTTCCTGATATTCAGAGAAACCTCTTGCTTTTTGGTTTGTGCCCATTGCCTCTGTTCTGTCACTGGGCAACTCAGAAAAGAGCCTGGCTCTGTCCTCTTTGCACCCTCCCTTCAGGTGTTCATGTACATTGGTAAGATCTCCCCAAGCCTTCTCTCATCTGGTGCAAAGAGCTGAAGCTCTCTCAGCCTTTTCTCATATGCGAGGTGCTCTTTGCTGGATTCTCTCCAGTGTGTCCTTGTCTCTCCTGTACTGGGATGCCTAGAACTGGACAGAGGACACCAGGCATGGCCTTGCCAGTGTTGAGCAAGGAGGAAGGATCCCTTCACCTGCTGGCAGTATTTTGCCTAATGCAGCCATCAGCCTGCTTTGCAGAAAGGACACGTTGCTAGATCATGTTCAGCCTGGTATCCAGAAGAACCACCAGGTCCCTTCCTGCCAAGCTGCTTTCCAGTTGGTCATTCTCTGGAATATATTGGTACGTGGGGTTGTTCCTCCCCAGATGCAGGGCTTTGCACTTCACCTTGTTGAACTTCATGAGGTTCCCATCCCTATTTGTCCAGCCTGTCAAGGTACCTCTGGATGGCAGCATGGCCCATCAGCCACTCCTCCCAGTTTGGTGTCAGCAGCAAACTGTCTGAGGGTACACTCTGCCCTATCATCCAGATAATTAATCAAAATATTCAACAGTATTGTCCCTGATACTCATCCCTGGGATATACTGCCTCAAGTGCCCTCCAACTAGACTCTATACCTAAGTACCTAGTACATTCATGGGCATTTCATGAATAAATTATCAACATTACAGACATGCATGTAGTTGTTGGAGAAGAAAACAGCTAAGACTTTAGATTCAAACTTACAGAACTTCAGGAAATATTAAAATTATTTGCTTATCCTGCAGCTACGATGTGCTACATTACAATCATGATATTCTCCTAGATAATTGTCTTAAAGGCACATATTCTCTTTAAAAAAAATTCTGCTTCATTGTGATGATTCCGTGTAGTGTATGACTTTGTTTGGGGCACACTTTTCAAATCTTGCTTTTTTACATAATTCTTAAGGACTTCTGTAGTTCCTAACAGTAATGTTTTCCAAACATTAGCTTGTCCTCTAACTAAGTGTCTGACTTGGGGCCATGATATTTAACCTTTTCCAAAACATAGAATTTAAGATGTGGAGAGAGACCATGACCAGAATTACTGGCTTAGTGAAAACTCACAGAGAATCGGATTCAGTTTTACAATTTTTGCTGTTACTTTAGCACATGAAACTGAGTGTTCAGCACTTCTTTATATCAGACCTAGCACTTCAATCAGAAACTTGGAAATAATAAGACATAACAGGAAAGTAATCATGAATATGTGTGATTCAAGTAACATGTTCAGCATCAAGCAGGTGTAAGTGATAGAGGATTAGATATCATCTCATTCAAAGAAGAATGTTTTCATTGTGAAAGCTTCTATTTTCCTCTCCAATCAGCTCCATTCTCTACAAATTTTCTGGCCACCATACAAGACAATATTCTCTAGACAACTGTTGCCAGACTCTGACTTACCCATAAACCAGTCCATCTTGTGCATCAAGGAAGGATACTTCCAGTATTGTGTGAAGGGAGATGGAAAATAATTAGCATATATATGTAATAAATTGATTTCTTTTCATGTAAGCACTACAATATTTTAGTTTAGTTTTCTTTAGTTATAACAAACAATTCCGGCCTTTGTTAATTTTGGAGCACTTGACTATTATTGTTAGGTTTCCATGTACAATTTTACAGAGATAAAAAATATATCAAATGTGGAATAAAACCATGGAGAAATAGGAGCATTAAGTTCCATGTAGGCCACTGCTAAGTTTGGAGCCTTTACAAGCACCACACTGATCAATATTTCAAGGGCTCATGAGGCTACTAATGTGTTGTCACGCTCCATGTGGGCCAACACTGAGTGGAGAGAATTCCAGTAGGTAGGACAGACATTTGTCAGTAGCAATGTTTAGTAGAATGGAGTCTAATTTCAGATATTACTTTCTCATCTCATACCTTTTCATCTTCCTAAAAATGCAACTGTTGTCCTGTGGAATCTCTGCCAATATTGTAACCAGAAATTAAACAAAAGGAAAGCATCTCCACTGTGGTATGGTAGTAGATATATAATTTCTGTGATAAAACCGCTTAACTTGAAGACAGAGATGGCAAAAAACAACCCCACAGTCTCTGGTGAGATCTTTATCTGTCTGGCTTTTCATCTCTTGTGCTTTTTCTATTTTTCCCCACCTCAGGTTTCCTTGTTCAGTCTCCATGAATTTATTTCTTTCCCCCTATTCTGCCACTATTTCTTCCTTCTTGCTTCTTTATCAGAAATATGTTTTGGGTTTTTTTTCCCCTTTTCCGGCCAAGAAGAATGAGTCCTCTACTGCTTCTACCACCCTTTATTTTCATGCTCCTTGACCTATTCTGTCCCCATTGGTAAGCTTCTGTGACTAAAAGGCCAGCTGTACCCTGTAGAGTTTCACATTGTGCCTTCAATACAGGAAGGTTGTTTCACTCCTGTGAGAAAATTTCAGCGTATAATTTTTCCCGATTCTCTGAAATTTCAGTATAATTTTGGCTGAAATGTTTTAAAATGATTTCTGCCCAAGGCAGACCATCAGTGTAGAAAATTTAATCCTAAATAATTTCTTTGGTAAATTTATAAGTAACTAAAAATGGATTGTTCTAATGGGAAACATTAGGCAGCGTTAAAAATAGGTTATGATGCCACCTTGTTTTAAAGTTACTGTCATGTGTATGAATAAGTATATGGTTGAATAAATGTTTTTCCTTAGATGTCCATATGCTATCAGTATTCATAGACACTGAATTTCAAGCAGCTGACCATACCAACAGAAACAGTAGTTTATGAAAAAGTACTGCTTTTCTAGAGTTAAACCTGAACTCCCAAAGTCAGTCCAGTTTAAGGGTACAAGTGTGACTCGCAGTAACTATGCCTGAATAAATTAATATCTCTCTAGGATAAGATAGGTTCTCTTCAGCTGAATAAAACCCTAGAAGAAATGTACCAAAATACTCCTCAGAAAATGGAGTAAGCACACAGTCAGGGTCTCTGACCTCCTTTTTGCTGAATTATTCCATTTATTTTCTTGAGTTCAAAATTTGGCATAGTTCTCTGTGTGTATGTGTGTGTGCATGTGTAGGATAGATTTATGTGCATATACACAAATTGTCATTTATTATCAACTTCATGATTGCAAATGAGAAAAATATTAAAAAGAGATGAGGTTTTAACCTTAATATTCAACACTTAATATTCTCTTCATCATCCAAAAAGCAGTTTAGCTTTAAAAAGCTATTTTGTGTCCATGCATATACATTTGCACGTATTTGTGTCTCCCTTTATCATAATTTAATTTGTTAGTATTATTAAATTGAAAGTACAATTTTTATTCTAACATAATCTTTAGGATTCTGCTATGGGATCAAAGCCTAAATCTATTATGTTAGGGACAGAAATGCAGCTGGTGCAGTCCGAAAACAAGTTCCATGAACCTTATCTTCAGATCGATATGAGAGGATTTGCCTAAAATGAAAGCATCTTATGCTTCCAGTTTTGCACAAATAAATGTGTAAACTTGGAAGACAGCACAGGTGCCTCAATAATGTTGCCAGTTCCACATGGATTACTGGGACCTGTGAACGTATCTTTACATAGCATAGTGTCAAATGGTGGTAGAGACTAGGAAGCTTGAGTTAGATCCCCCAGTCTTCTCCTTTCCTATAAAAGGGCTGAGAATGAAAGTCTTTGGAAACCAGAAGCAGAGGGGCACATGACAGTTCTGATTTTTGTATTGATAAAAGAATGGGAAAGGGAGAAGGCAAGAATATTTTATTTTTTTCTACAGAGGTTTTACTTATGGCACTGTGCATTTACGAGCCCAAGTACAATGAAAGGCAATGAATTTCATTGCTTTCCTCGAAAGATTAAAAAATCTCTCAGGGTAGATGAGTTTTTTTAAAACAAAATCATTTCCTTTATGGCAGTAAAAAGAGATTCCCTCTGCCCCCACCACTTGGCATTTTGCTGCTTTACTTGTTTCTATCTCCAGATGATGTCTTCACATGCTAGCATAGCATGTTACTGAAATGCTGACTTGCTCATCTGCCAAGAGGTTGTGCTTAGGTGATGGGTCGTTTCTGTTCCTAGTGATGATTACAAATAAGGGGAAGCAACAGCAGGTGGTTACATTAGGAAATTATATCAGTTGTGGTGAGTATCCTGCCTTTTTTAAAATTGTCTTTTTCCTGACTAAAAACAAGCAGAAGAGTTAACACTGAGTAGCCTAACAATACCCAGCAAGCTACATATTTCTATATTAGATTTCCTAATAATGAAATAGTTTTCATTGTTACTTTCTTCCTCACTCCCAAATACATTTTTCAACTCCTGTTTTGAGAGAATTTGGCTTTCCCTTTTTTTTTCCTTGAAGACTTTTTTTTGCAACCAGAGAAAGCCTCTTATGACACTTCTGAAATAGAGCAATACTGACATCCATTGGTTTAATCTTATGTGACTATTTGTTAAATCTCTTCTAACTAATGTACACATAACTGTCTACAGTATCACAATGAAAGGATTGAATTTGATATGATCCAAGGAGGATTGTGCTAAGTCCAATTTGCTGTATTAGAAACATGAAACCAACACAGATTAACTCGATGAAAAGAAACACATTGCAAAATGTGAAGTCCAAATACAATGACTAAAATAATAGCAGGCATCACAAGTACAAACTGGGGAAAAATATTAATGGGGAATTAGTAGTGATGCTGATTTTTTTTTTTTTTTTTTAGAATCCCTGGAAATGTGAAAATACCTAATTTTATATGAACCTGTCTTTTGTATTAATCATAAGGCAAAACAGTGAGATGTAAGGAAAAATGTTACTAATCTAACAGAAAAAGTAGTTCAATGAAGAAAATAATTACTCCCTGGTTTCATCTCATCCCTCAAAGGTTTTCCCTTAACTTGCAGCATGCTATTTTTTAGAATAGATATATCTTTTATAAACACTGCTGTAAGACCACTGGTGATACAATGAAGTGGTTACATTTAACGAAGAAAAAAAGCACACCACAAAAAGTGGAGGTGTTTTCAGTATTCATTATTACGACAAGCTAAGCAGATGAGGCTTAGCCTTCCAAACCAGAGAACCATTCTGGCAGCGAAGGGAGGGCGACAGGCTTTCACAAAAAAAAAAAAAAGAAAAAAAAAAAAAGAAAAAGCTTTCCGTTTGCAGTACCCTCCCACCGCATTCACTTGCAAATCACTGTGTGCTCGGGAAGACAGCACTTCCCCGGGCTCCAACCTTCCCAGGGTAAGTGCTGCGGCTCCGGCAGCGGCGCCTCGCTCCCGCTGCTCTCCGAGGAGGGAGAGTGAGAGGTGTGTGAGTGTGTGTGAGTGTGTGTGAGTGTGTGTGAGTGTGTGTGAGTGTGTGTGNTTTTTTTTCTTTTTTTTTTTCGTAAATCAGAAGCTCTGAATGAGAGCCAGTCGGAGGGAGAGCTCCCCCTTAGCTTTGGTTCCGGACTGTCCAGAGTTAAGTGATGCTGGGAGAAAAAGCCTGAGTTAGATCCAAGTAGGATCAGTCTTAAAAAATAACAGGAGGAAACTGACCAAAAAAAGGACTCTAATAGCTCGTTTTTCTGTTGGGTTGGGGTGGACACTACTTCACTTTCTCAGCAAAAGGTAGGAACCTTTCTTATTTTCTTTCTGTTGATATTATTACAGTTATTACATTAGAGCAGTGTGTTGTTTAATGTATTCCTATATTTGTTCTACCTTATACAACTTTTTGCATTTTGTAAATATGTGTCAGGAGTAATGAGACGAGGGGTAGGGAATAACTGCTGTGCATTTTCTCCTCCAAGTAAACCGATATCATCATATGCATTCAGGATTGAAACACTAAGCATTTTATTTTTTTTTTTTCCCTCCTAGTAAGCAGGCTGTCTTTTGAGCAGCAGTTTCCACCTATAGTCAGTTCTTTCAAATTCAGTATGGGGCGAACAAGTGTAATTGAATTGAAAAAAGCTCAATGTTTCATAGTGTAGCAGTTATGAACATAGCATGAAACATGCACATATGTGCCCTCACTTTCTGTATACCTGTGCAAGTCTGTTGCAGCTTTTGCTGTTAATCGTTCTGCCCTGGATTGAATTTCAGAATAATTATCCACACTCACAGAAAATGCTTCTTATGAAGGAAATCCCTGTGGAGAGGGATAGCAGAGTGGATACAGGCAATATTTCAAATATCTGTACAAAGCTACATGCACAGAGATGGGGAAAAAATTGCCTGGTTTGACATTTCAGTAAAGGGGGACTGGAGGGAGAAGGGAAAACCAGGGGGTAGAAGGGAAAAGGTGGAGGGAGGAAAAATTCAGTCCGCACCTGTGTGAGCATTTATTGTCACTGCTGCAATAAAATCCATATTTGATGTGGTGTTAAATTAATTCAGCACAATACAAATCTAAATCCATGCTAAATCCCAACTACTAACTATTGATGGCATTGTCAGCTGCATAAGAAATTTTCAATAGGCTCATACTGTACATGGTGCTAGTTGCAGCTGTAAAAATCTAACAGCCCTTCAGCTTAGGAGAATGCATCTACACGTGCAATCAGTGACAAATAGCAACCAGCATTTTAAAACGGACCTATCATCTCTGTTGCTTCCACACAAATGGAGCTGTTGCCTATAATCTTCACCTTTCATTTCAGTAAAAGCCTCTGTATTAGCCCAACAGCACTCCCGCTGCTTTGAAGGTATTTTTTTTAATTACACAACTTGTTGTGCATGTATGTGTGGATGCGTGTGTGTGTGTGTGAGTATGTGCACAGTGTGAGGAAGCAGGTCAGCAGGTCTGTAAAAAATAGTGTCTTTTTTTGTTGTTGTTCCTTCTTCTTTTAAAGGCAGTAGACTTTAAATTTACATGGTGATATTACTGGAGGGGAAAAGCAGAGAGTGGGAGACTGGAATACACTTCTGGATTTCTAAATCCTTTTCACATATGCCATTTACTGGGAATATTATGACTCTGGTACTAGGATTTGTTGAGATTTTTACAGCTACACAAACTTCTATATTAATTGCTTACGTTTTGAAGGTAATAGCAGTCTGCTCTTTTAGAGGATGAAATGAAAGAAGGAACTTAGAGAACTAAGGAAAGCAAGAAGGAAACAGGTTATCTTCCTCAAGAGTTGAAAACCAGCTATTTAGAGTCAATATGGATTTATGTCAAGAGAGGAATACTTATTGGATTATCAACTTTCACTCTAGTTTGGGCCTGAAGGAGTCTTCTCATATTTTTATATACCTTGTTACATAGAAGTTTGAGTGAATAGGTAATAATTTCTGCAGCAGTTCCTGTTAATTTTAATTCAGATTTTTGTCTGAGGTTTTTTATGTTTGGTGTCACGATGATGTTGTACACTTAAATAGGAACAATGAAATGTCTGGAGTGTTGATTATAATGCATATGTTTATCTGAAAACTGATCCTGATTATTTGATTTTTTTGTTACTTTGGGTAGCATTGGAAAATATGTCTTGGCTACTTGCCTTGCCAACCATTTATATTTCTAATACTTTAAACTGTTTGTGGAAAAGAAAATAGCAAAATACAACTTAAAAAGACTGTATGTAGAATCTTATATATTCCTAAATTATCTTTCTGGTTTTGCATTAGAATAAATGAGTATAGATACACTAAAACTTCACACTTGCGTTTCCTCAATAGACAAAGGATCTGTGAAGAATGATGAAATACTGAAATGTGCTCACAGTAGACACTGTGGCTACTGTTCTTTTCTGTGCTTAGCGGTAGTTGAAAAATGCAGACAAATAATGTTCATGTGGAGGCAAATGAGCAAAGAACTAATGAAATGTAGAGAGAGATTAACAAAATACACATCTAGACATACAAAGCAGTACACAAATTTCCGCTAAGTAATGTAAGTTTTTTTCTTGTTAAATAATTAAATGTAAAAGTCAGAAAAGGTTAATTTGAAGATAATATCAGCCTCTGATTCTAAGAGAGCAATTTCCTGATCTAAACGTGATTTCCTACGGAAAGAAATGAATGAAGTAGAGCCTGTCTCATCTGGATAATTCTGTGCAAGTGATTTTTTTTTTTTTTTTAGGTCTGCTAACCATACTTAAAGGCTGATTGACAAGGATTAAAATTTTATACCCTGTCATACCACTGGGTTGCAGCACTGGTACAGGGGGTCAAAGTAAGATGGAACTATTGTTGAATAGTAATAATGGGGTGAATATGGGGTTATGACAGTATTATTTTTAATTCATTCATTATTACCACCTGAAATCATGTTTGTGAACACAAAGGTGTTTTAACTGGACTTCACAATATGTCCTTCACAGATTTGAAAAAATCTTCTCTGTGGCTAATTCTTTGACATCGTTATTAATTATATGAGTGACAAAAATTGAAGAAAACCACTGATTATTTGGGCAGAATATAAGGGTGTAAGGAACATTTTATGAGTGACTTCAGTGAACCATTTGAGTATTTATTCTGGACCACCACTGAATTTGCTATGGGCTTTTTACTAACATACTATTTGATACATTGTTTATTGTAAAGGAGGAAAACTGAAATTAGAAAAGGAAAAACCATGTTCTCATGAGTAGTTTAAATATGCCTGAGTAGAATGTTATGGAAGGTGACTTCACTGCACGTGTGGATGCCACACCATATAGACACTTTCATTTGCTCTGGATGGTACGTAACTATCGATGAAAGCTCACAGAAACTAAAGGTACAGTTCACTGAAACATTAGGTCATTAAAAACACACATGCTGCACTTTCAAATCTACTAATGTGAACACTTGCTTTTTGAGAAGAAAAACCATAATTCCTCTACTGTCGAACTTCTGGAAAAACTTAAAAGCAAAAAGAAAGAAAAGAAGCAGCAGTGGTATTCTGACCTCCGAATGTTCTCCAATTCTCTCTTTAGGCCAAGAGGAACTCTAATGTTAAAAGTTGCTTGTTTTTTGCTTCCTGGATTTACATCTCTTCAGCTTTGAGTCCTTGGCATGGTGACTTCTGTAACATGCCTGTTTCTGCAGGTTAATGACTCTACAGGAAAGCAGTGAAAAAGAAATCGTCATCTTTGGGAGCTGTGTATGCTATAGTTACCAAGCTGCATTATTACACACAGAAAACAAAACAAAACAAAGCAAAACAAAACAGAAACAACCTCCAAAAAGGTATTAGCTGAACCTGAACACATTTTTTCTTTTGCTGTGTTTTGTGGTGGGAAGCCAGAGCACCACCCAATCAAAGGCGATTGAGTTTATATGTTCTCTCTACTGGCCTATCAGTCTATTTTTTAATATGTGGGTGATCTGGCAAAAAATTGCCAGTTGAAGCCCTACACACATTTCTTTTCACATGCAGTCTTCCTGATTATTAAATGTCAGAGACAATTACCTCAAATGTGTGTGTGTGTTTATAGTTGAGGTAAAGCAGGGACAACCTTTATCTTAAGCAGAGCTTGCATTCTAGGAAGCTGAACACTGTAAAGTTTCTTTCTTAATTTAATTCAGCCTTTTATTAGTTGACTTTTTCTGCAAGTCCCATTACTGTTTCTTGTCTTTATTAACTTAGATGAAATAGATTATGTTTATCATTTTTTATGTTAAGGAAGTGTGTCCAGGAGGAGGCATAAAGGTCTAGGAGCATCTCAGAAGTACTTCCTAGCTTGTCACAGGTCATCTGCTCTGGGATATAAACTCAAGTCTGCTATCTGGAAGTGTGTACCATGTACCAACAGGCTGCATCAGGGAAATACAAAGATCTAGGAAGTTAATTGGATGTAATGAAAAGCAACATGGGAGGTGTCCTTTTTTATATTATTCCCACATGTACATCATTCTTCACATGATGTTTTTATTTGCAACTTTATTATGGCATCTCTTAATTGTAACTCAAAGTGAATGTTGAACCATATTTAAAACAGTAGGGAATCATGTAATAAAGAGAGCATGTGTGTGTGTGTTTCTGTAAAGGCAATGATTCAAAAAATTACTTAGAAATAGATGTTTCCAGAATTCTGTTGCTCAAAAGCTACAACTGTATTCTTCTGTTCTCTAAGAAAACCAAAAAACCGTCTTCAAATATTTTTCTCATGAAGAACTGTAGATGGTATGATATATTTGAATGTATGTACATGTATATTTTACTGTAAATATTCCATCACCTACAGATTGGGTTTATTGTATCACCCTATTGCAATGTTTTGCATTGCAACATAAAGAACATGACATACCACCACTCACCCAGACCAGAGCATGATGATGCTCTGCAATCTGCATGAAATCTTCAATGCTATAATATCCAGATTTTTCGAACATGAAGAATGTATACCAATATAATTTGTAGCACTATTAGCAAGACTCAACAGACAGTGTCCCAGAAGACTGTTAATTTTTCTCCCCCAAAGTAACATAAAATACATACATGTAACTGAACATTTTATTGCATGCGTCTATCACACTTCAGTAGTTCAAGTATTTCCATCTGTTTAATGTAAGCAAAAATTATCTTACTAATTGTCATACTCTCCTAATAGGAAGCACAAATAAAACAGAGATATACCTGTGTCTTGGAAACTTAGAAGCTGTCCATTCTGTCATTAATTCCTCTAAGTATCACAGCCTTAATCAAGAGAGTTTTGAACATTTCATATTTTACACCAAAGGCAAAATACATTGAGTTTTTATGAGTTTTTAAATGAGAGTGAGAAAAGATACAAAAACCCAAAGTATATATAATTATTTGAAGTTAATATTGAGACTAGAGGGAGGATGGTTAAGTTTATTCTACTTCTAAGAATGCCAAGAAAGATTATCCTATAAATGTATCAATTTCTTTCTCTTTGAAGTAGTGACCTGTCATTTCCCTGATGCCTTGTCCATGGTGTGTGGAACTGGGAACCATAAATGCACATCCATTTTACCTCTGTGTCAGCAGAAAATGAGTCAAAGTAGACATTTTTATTAGATATGAGGAAGAAATTCTTTGCTCGTAGGGTAGTGAGGCACTGGAACATGTTGCCCAGTGAAGCTGTGGATATCCTATCCACACTAGTGGGTGGAATCACTGCTCATGGTAGGAGGGGCTTGGAACTATGTGATGAAGATCTTTCAGGTCCTTTCCAACCCCACCCTTCCTATGACTCCATGATAAAATGTCATTGATTCTATACATCATGAAAAATATAGGTAATACATTAACTAAAAGTTTACATGTGCTAATTAGATTGATAAGATTTAATTCTTAATGTTGGGTATATATTTTCTTGTTTGTTTTTAAATGTTGAGATTATTCAGAAGATGATCTGGACTTTCAGTTTTTAGAAATAATTGCAAGACAAAACCCTAGAAAAATAAAAAGAATAGAAAGAAAAAAAACCAACTGAATATGTGTAACACAAAAAAATCCCCAAACATGATGAATTGAAGCAAGAGAATGACAGTATTTCAGTTCTTACTTCATTTCCACGTGTAAGAATAAATTTTAATAACAAATTATGGAGATAATCTTACAAAAAGTTTACATCATGCTATAGATCATATTTTCATTATGAGTACAGATACTTTTTAATTTTTGGTTTCTTTCATTTAGTATGGGAGAGGGTTTTTACATGTCAATACCATTGCATGCTATACTTTTTTTTCATGCATTATAAATTTGATTTCATGGCATAAGGTATGCAGAGCTCTCCTGATATTCTGCTAAAAAATAAAAACACTGTTAATCAGAATTTTCTTATATTAAGTGGTCAGTAATAGTGTAGACCTCAATTTATGAACGGGTTAATGGGGTGCACCTAAATACTTTGCAGCCAAATCAAAAAATTTTCTTGCTTCTGAGATTGTAGAAGTAAGACATTTCATTATGACATGAAATATATTTTAAGATCTACTTAAGCATATTACATCCAAGTTCCCTAAATATACTTCTGCTTCCCGCTTCCCATGGCCAAGTTTTAAATAGTTTGTTTTTTTGGTTTTTTTTTTTTGGGTTTTTTTTTTTCGTCTTCTAATTCTGTTTCTCTTAGGGATAGTTTCCACAGTCTTTTGGCAGAAATTTCTAGTGTCACTAAAAGAGTGGGATGCAGAACACTATCGTGAGAACCATTTTAGGAAAGTGTAGTTTTTTCCCCTCTGTTGGACATAGGTTGTTTTCTGACATTAGCATGCTGAGATGTGCTCTTTCCCTTGAGTGAGAGTGTGGTGCTCATGGTAAAGATAGCACTGAAGCTGGCATCTTGATTAGAATGGGTGAAGAGTCTCAGGCATGTTAGGTACATTGGGTTCTCTCCATGGCTTGGGGGCATTTTAAGTTTCTGATTAAGAAGTTAAAAGCAATTGTGCTATGTGTTACTGGAACTACTTTTTTTTCTGGTAGTCACAACTGAGTGGAATGTGAAGAGATAGAAGAATTATTTGAGGCCAGAATAATGAGAACTAAAAAAGGAAAATAACTAAGACATAATGCATTATATTAATAATCCCATTAAACTTTTGATAAGCATAAATCTAGAGAATTTGAGAATCTATAATGTGACTAAAAAAGGTCACTAGGCTTGAGATACTCTAAACTGGATGCCTAAAATTTTGTGACAGTGAAGGAGAAACCAATTATTTCAGCTATGAAATCAGAAGTGTGGTTTCGGGTTTTTTTTTAATACCAGTATAAATACATTTCACTGCTTTTAGGGATTTAAATTGTATTTGCTATATTGTGCTTCAGAACAGAACTTACAAATGAGCTTTTAAGTTTTCACTTCTAACAGCAACCACTTAGCTGGAGTCGAAAACCAGTGGTAAAGATCAAAGTAGTTCAGCCTTCTAAATTACAGGACCAAACCCCCTATGTTAACAGAGCAGTGAGTTCTTGCTAAATTTCAGTTTATGTGCATTCAGTAGAGAAAATACCTACCATCTCCTTTCTCCATGGCTGCAGCCATCAAGATCCAATCAGTAAGTGCTTGTGCGTGTGGGGTCTGAGGTTGTTTTGCCACTTGGAGAGGCTGTGACAGTCAGGGCTAATGGAATAAAAGCAGCCTTGGTGGATCAGTCCCACAGCTGCCAGTTAAATGGTTCTGCCTGAATCTCTGGAAAAGCATCCTGGCGGTTTTGCCTTGGAGGTATCCATGACTATCGGGTCATTTTAGTGATGTGACTGGTTCCTTGTTACTTTGGGCATGCTGGCTGGAGTCCCTTCCTACTTCTAGTATATTAAAATCCTTCTTTCTCCCCAAAAGAAGAAGAAAAAACCCAAAAATATCCCAAAAACCAAAAACAACAACA
>WAAE01001039.1:0-23285 GCA_013400495.1 Nicator chloris
CTAAGTTTCATTTCTCAAACAACTGGATATATCTGCTGTTTCTAAAGGCTGGGTTGAAGGTAGTGTTATAATCTTGCAAATGTTTCTGAAGTCCAGTTCCGATTTACATTCCACAGATCACATAAACAGCTCCTCTCCTCTCAACACTAGTAACACTTCTGCTTTCAAAAAAGACCTCACCCAAGCAAAGCTTTGTGTTTTGGAGGCTTCATGTGAGCTCTTATGTTCCTTAGATTAGGTCACGCTAAGGGGCACAAATTTGCAGCGCTAGAGTTACAAAGGAAAGGCAGGAAAACAGGAGATGGATACAGTTCAGGAAACAAAAGACACAACAAAGAAAACCTAGAGGCAGGATTAATAGCAGCTTTCTCCTCACAGCCTTGAAAGTATCATCACATGGCAAAAACACCCAGTCATGGTATATTTTGTAATGGTGCTTTGGAAATAAAAAAAGACCTCTAAATACTATACTTCCCCCCTCCCCAGTTGTTACAGAAATACCTGCAAAACATAAAGTGATAGAAATATTTCCCAGTAATACATACATTAATGGCTAACATTCACAATGCTTGTGTTTATTTTCCTATACTACTCTTACCACTGCCATCTTTGCTCTACTGGTAATTGTCAGGAAGGTTTCTTCTATTAAGGTGCCTTCTATTTATTCTGGCAATATTGTCACCTCTTTATGCCATCAGATGCTGAGCAGCCACTCCCAATCTCCTCTTTCCTTTACTGGCACACTTTGATAGCAGTTAATCCTGTCTTTACTGATGCTAGTAGGAACAGTGCTGCTAGTAAGCTGGCTATGAGTAAAAGAGGCAGAAATAATACCCTTAATACCAGCAGGTTATCCACTTCTATCCCACCCCAGATCCCTGACACGCAGTGTGTAGGGTCACTACGTGGACAAGGCCACAATTCCATAAAATATAGCAGTGGTTAAACACACAAAGGGAAAGAAGAAACAAAAAATGACAGTTCACTGTCTGGAGGTGGACTGCTGGATCTTAGTCTTTCAGGCTGCTCCAGATGGGGAGACTTCTGCCTTTTTGAAGTCACATCACTGTGATGATTCCCCAAACACCTGTCCTTGACAGGTATAGTTTAACAAATTTATTTATCTAGACCTGAGTGTTTTTATTAATGACTATAGAGAATTGCAAGAGAAACACTCTTTCTTTACCATTGTGCTATGAAAGCAATCCATTCCAGATTAAACCACATGGTCACATTGCAAAAAAGGGCCACACACTGCAAAATCTGTCACTTCTTTGATAGACAGAGTCTGTAAAGTACCCATTGCAAAAAAAAGTATATAAAACAACCACAATCTACTCTTTTATGGCTCTTAATCCTTGTTTGAGTTCATTGCTACAGGCCTGTTTCACACTAATGGGGACTTCTACAAATGAGCAGATTCTCTGAATTCAAGAGTAATTAATCTAATGGGACTACTAGTGTTGGTATTAGAGCAGTAGCAATACAAGATTTGCACATAAGCCATACATTTCCCTGCCATTCTATGAGCTTCTTGTTCCCAAATGAAAAACTCTTGGTAGTCTGTGTTTATTTTTGTTTTCAAGTGCTTTGTAATGTGTTTCATTTCTGACACAAAAGCTTCCCTAGAAAGCAAAAACATTTGTTTATTTTAATTGACCCTGCCTTGAAATCATCTTAGGATTTGTTTGCTGGCCAAAAACATTTCAACAATGCGTCTGATTACAAAGCTAGCTGAAAACATGGATCTGAGAGCTTTCTCTCCAAGGAAACTTTTTTTATTTTAAAAAGCAAACTCCTATCCTTCATCTTCCAAGGTCAAGTTCTTTGAAAAATTTATTTGAACCCCCAAAATTGTTGCTAAAGCAAGTTGTTTACTTCATGGTGCATGCAGTAGTTTTCCAATATTAAGAATTATATCATTCCTATTGGGGAGTACACGTGCCTGCTCTAGGTGTGGAAGTGAGAAACAAAACAAACGCCACATCTTACCAAATCAAATTCACCAAATAGACTCATCACTATTAATTGGCTCTGCTGCGCCTGTGGCAAGAAACGCAGCTCTGTGCTACTGCTCTGTGAGGGCTATTTGTATACTGTGACACATTGAAATACTCTGCTGAAAAAGTACAAGTCTAAAACAGCAGCAAAGCCCAGTCTCACCAGCCAGCTCTTGTCTGCCTTTGTTAGCATCAGGGGGCTCTAAGAAGGACTGACACCCTTATGTGATGCAGAGAATTAGGACCAAGATGATCCTTCCACAACCTGACATGGTTTTACACTCTGAAGTACATTGACCCTTTTACATTTGTTTACCATTTTGACCTTTCTAAATTAAGCCCTGCTATTCTTTCTTTTTTTTTTTTTTCCTGTGGAAAGTAAAGCACAAAAAAAAAAAAGTGAACTAGGTACAAATTGATCAAAGATTCATTAAGAGCAAGACAAATAACATATCAAGTTAAATGCACTATACCATTAGAGGATTTAAACAGCTGCTCCAGTAAATTGTACTTCACACTGCAAAAGTAAGACTTAATAGATAGAACCAGCTCCCTGAGAAGTCAGAGCAAGACAGGTTCTGTATAGCTGATATTTCTGCATTTGAGACATTTCATATTAATGTAATGCTTTAATATCTAAAACACACAATGCCACTTAAAAGCTGTAAGAATAGGGAAAAAAAAAGGTAAAAAATGAGATATTTATTTAAGAGAGTCAATAAGGGTCAGAGGTGTTTAATACTGTTACTAATCACCATATTATCCATGTAAAATATGCAGAAATAAAGTCACAGTTTGACAAAACGTAGCTGCAGCACAGTCAGTGGAGATCAGAAGGGAAGGGCTGCTATTGATCATGGTTTTCCTTTTCTAGAAAATGAGAAGCCAGGTGCCAGCATTAGCTTCCTGCACTCTGTATGCATTGATGGAAACAATCAGGAATCAGAAATTAGAGTTCAATAATTTAAGAAACCAAAAGCTGGACTATAGAGTCCAAGAAGGATCCCTTCATGTGGTTGTCAATGCAAAGTAGAAGACCTATTCAGTAGTAGAGGCACCATCTCAAGACCATTGCTCCCAACTCCCTATGCCAATATTTAAATAGCAAGACTTGGACAGGCCCAGCCCTGGGAAATCCCCATCAGACAAACCAACACAATCCCCAAGACACCATTTACTGAAATGCAATCAAGAGGGTACAAAATGCAATGAGATAAATCCATTTGAAATACTGTTCCAGACCCCTGAAGATTAAATCAGTCTAAGCTTGAGAAATTAAAATGGATATATAAGGTCCTGGTCAACCATATATCTAAACCATGTCTGCTCTGAGTGTGGGCATGGTCCAGAAGAACTCCAAAAGTCCTTCCCATCTAAATTAGTCTATGTATCACCCATTTATGCCTCATCCAACACTGCAAACAGAGTATCAGACCTGCTCCCTTTTCCTGAGCCATGTCTGAACTGAGCCTGCTAACATCTGCTCCCCATACTGGTTTAAAAATTCAGGTCATCCTTGAGAATTCTTTCACAAGCTTCCCAATTTCCCATCCAAAACTCAAAATGCAGTAAAGCAGCAACTGTAGCATGAAATTTTGACAGATAATTTGGAAAAAAAAAAAAAAAAGCCTTAACAATGCTTAAATCCTGAGAATTTCTAAAACAAAAAAATGATGGAAACAGCATTTCTTAATGAGCTGGACAATGACAACTTCAATGGACTTTGCATTAATGAGTCAATGATTACAGTATGTCTGAGACTCTCATTGCTTTATCTCACTGCTCTTATTTCTATCAATGCAATTTTTCCTCATGACTTTGTGCAGGACTGACAACAATTTGGAGGCAAAGGGGCTTGGAACAGGAGGGGTCACACTGCTTTCCTCCCTGCTAGGACAACTTCAGAAAGAACCTTGCACTTGCCTATGAAATTTGCCTGTGCTGGATTTGCCAGCAGAGGATCATACTCCCTAAATTTCCTGTCACTGGATTCTTTGATAACGTGATGACTGCCAGCATACCCTCATGGTCACGATTTCCTCAGTGTAGCACATCTCCAACAGCTTTTTAGATGCAGGATCCCCACAGTCCAAAGGCTGAACCACTCCTTGTTGCATTTGAGTGGTCACACAGTACAGAAATGAAATTTTCTGTGGTCAAGACGCTCTTGGAATTGACAGAGGAAGCCCTGCTCAGAAGTAGAGCTTATTGAGTCAGGTGAAACGCCATTCTAGCATGGTTATCACACTTCCTGAACTGGAGCAGGTATTGCCACACGCTCCCGTGTGTGAGTGTAGGCACACACATGCCAAGCCCTTGGAACTAGCCCAAGACTGCTTTTGCAGTTCTTTAGTATACACTGTAAAAACACTACAAACCACTTCAGAAAAACATGACTTCTCAAGATGTTAACCTTTAACTTTTTAAATGTAATTCAATCATAGCAAAATATCAGACAGCATGATATTTCACTAGTACAAATAAAAATATTATGAATGAAGGCACTGTTTCTTTTAGGAAAAGACTGACAGGAAAAAACTCAAAACTTGTGACAGGCATGTGACTCACATTCCTTTGAATGAAATGTTGTTAACTGTGTTGATATCAACATTTCTTTAACCATTGAGGATTCACCTTACAGAGACAAGCAATGCCACCTAAGTCATCCTAGATTTACAGTCATGAGATCAAGATCAATGAAAGATAAAGGGTTTCTAGTAACATTACTCAGAGTGAGACTTCTACAAGAGCAATGTTCAGTAGGAGATATAAGACATGAGATTTGTGGAGGTATTTTTAAAAGAGGAGATACTAGAACACATTGCCAAAAGAATATAGATTCTTCATCCCTGGAAGTTTTCAAGTCCAGGCTCGATTGGGCTTTGAGCAACCTGGTCTAGTAGAAGGTGTCCCTGCCCATGGAAATGAGCATTTAATGTGCCTTAATTCCCATTTAATGGAAATGATACTTAATGTACCTTCCAACCCAAACCTTTCTTTGATTCTGTGATTCTCTTACAGCTGCATAATCCACTTGATCCATTATGACCAGACACTGATAGGATCGCTTTACTCACTCTTCCAATGACAGCAGCAGTTTTGGTGGATGTGCCAGCAACATGTCATGAGGACAAACAGCAAGATGGATATGTAAAATTTCAACTAGACAATTGTATAAATGTTATTTCCCCCCCCCCCTCAGGTGTGCATAAATAAAATGCATATTGCCATTGCACTCAGTACTTTAAAATCTCTTTTAAGCATTTTAAACCGTTATGATTTAGAAGACTTTTTCAAAAGGGAGTGGCAGAGTTGCACTGTCAGGCTGATAGTAAAAGAGTGCACTAACAGATAGTTAAGAAAAAGAGGACTTTTGTCTATGTACAGGCAAAGCAAAATTGCTTTATCCACATGGACTTCACAACACAAGTCATGGAAACATTGGAAACACTACTAACCACGGGGAAAGAAAAATAGATATCAGTTGCATTGCTCTGAGGCTGGCAGGGCAAAAAATAAATAAAAATCTATGAATGTTTATTTCCAATTCGTCCAAAACTGGCTTCATTTTGTCACCAGATTTTTTTTGCCAGATTTTTACCAGATTTTGCCTTATGCATTTTAATTGATATGAAACATTTAATCTGATATGTACACCCATGTACTTTCTTATCTCTAAAAAGTTTCTAAAAAAACCAAGACACCAAGTTAGATCAAACATCCCTATTTAAGAATTGGAAACATTAACAGCATTTTGATTGAAGTAAATGAGGAGAGAATAACAATGAAGAATGCTAAATCAGTAAAAAAGACCAAATTTTTTCTTTCTTTTAACGGATACAAGTAAAATAGTAAATGTACAACCGGATCAGGTTGTGCCAAACCCTCCTCAGCTTTAAAACACGGATCCAGCACACTCCATTTGACACCTGTTGTGTGACATCTGTTTAATCCTGCCAGGCTGAGAAATTTCCACTTCTGCTACTCTTGAGCCATCAGAAATGCAGATCTGGGGAGTTTCACAAAGTTCTTGGAAATAGAGGTTTTTCTTCTGGCTTATGTCTGCTTGGCAATAACCATTTAGGACGAAGCCCTCAGAATATCTCATAATATTTCCAGATCTCAGTTCAGCATCTATTTAGACGAGAATCTCAAGAAAAAGGGGGTTGCCTACAGTGAACAGCAAAGTCCAGCACCACAGATGAGTGAATGATGTGAATATTAAGTATCAAGAACGACATATTAACTTTGCACCGACAAAAGAGAAATAAGGGAAAAGCCTGGAAAACACCTGTCCATTTCCATCCTTGACTATCATACATGTTCTGAGTTGTGTTGATTCCACCCCCTGTATCAGGATGATAACACTCCATCTCAACCACACATGGGGTCAAGCACTACGCTGGGAGGGAAATCACTCAGAGTCAATATACCTGTTATTTGTAATGAGAAATGTTTGGTTTTCATTGTGATGTCAGGGTTATATCAAGAGCAAATCCTCAATAATTCTTTGATTTTGAGCCTTTTCAAACACAGGAGACCTACACTTACAATTGGAGTCGTTTCTATGCAGTAAATACTGCAAGAATCGTAATAGCCTTGGCTCATATTTTGGTAACAAGGGCAAATTTCCTTTAAAGAAAGAACTAATTACTTCTGTTTCAGATTCCAAACTCCCTCCAGGTTGTGTTGTAATGAGATTCAAAAGATACGCCAGAAGTGAGTTGAAAGCACATTGGTATTTTTAAATATGCATTCAGATAAACTTGATAAATCTGTTGATACACTGTTATCTATTGCTCTATACAATACCCTGACGTTATTCTTTACAGAAAATCTGACATTAAGCACTCTGCATTTTTAGTAAAAGAAATGCAAAGTGTTCATCAGGGACTAATGATATATGAATGTGGAGAAGCTTTTTCTCCACAGCAGAAGAAAAGTGAAATAAAGAGCAAAAGTACAAAAGACAGTTTAAATACAAGAAAACTCAAATGAAAATGCAAAAGAGGCAATGAGTAATGACTTCCATATTGCATGGATTGAAGCCTCACCTGTTGTGAGGACATGACAGCATTAAAAGCTAGATTTAAAAGAGGAAACAAAGACAAACATTCTTCGAGAAGCATTGAGGGTCTCTTGATTGTATAAATATGTACTTCTATGCTGAAAGCTCTCTTTGTGGCAATGGCATCTTTATATTCAGCAGGACTGCATCGCCATTCACATCACACAGGGTGTTCTACTAGACTTTGTTCTCATTAGCTCTCTGCAAACAACTGAACTAAGAGCGAGAATGCTGAATCCTATTCTTTCTTGAGCATTGTTTACCAGATCTCTCACTAGCTTCCAATCAGTTCCACCTCTGCAATTTTATTGAAGGCAATGAGTTTCCACAGGTATTGTCATATACCATAATTAGAAAGCAGTCTCAGTTCAGTGAGACTTTATTGGCTTGACAAGCCATACAGAGCTTATAAGTGTGTAAGAGGAGAGAGAACATTGCCAGCTCTGTCAGAAATCAAGTAACATCTATCCAGGAGAAAGTGAGTTTTTGAGCCTGAGCTTTGAACTCCTGTGCTGTCTGTCAATATCTGCAGTGCATGGGAGTTAGACAACATCTCAAATGTTTGTGATCACTTAGAAAGCTTCATATTCATGCTTCATGTTCCAGGTCTCAGCCAAAAGAGCTGCCATGTAATTCTGGTTTCATATTCCTTAAGAACATTTAATTAATGTGATTTTTTTTTTCTTCTAAGTAACAGTGTGCATTCTATTCTCTATCATTCTTTTGTTACTTTGTAATAACCCTTCTGAGTATGATAACCCACACACACACACAAAACTGTTGTTCTGCCTCTTTGTATTTTGGTTAGCAAAGCAGATAATCTCCATAACCTGCCTGAACGTTTGCTGCTGCACTCCAGTACTCCCCTAATGTCAATGGCAAGCCTGGGGCTCTTGGAAGGAAAATTAACATCTCAGTTAGGTTGTCTGCAGGGATTTTCTAAGAGCTCCTCAGTACCAGGTATCTCTTTCCTGTTGTTAAGGAAACTTCCCAGAGAGATCATTCACGGGGTCTCCGGGAGCCACACTCCCAATGTCACCGTCTGTCACTGCTGGGACCAAGGCCCCTACACAAGTTCAGCTCCAGTGACCCAGCAGGTCCCTGCTGGACTCCCTGCACACCCCACTCACAGTCACACCAGGTTTCCTCACCAGCTCAATCCCAGGATTTCCATAGCAGAGTCTCAGACACTTCATTCCACAATGCCCTTTATCCACAGTGCAGTGACACAGACACAGCCTGGGCTGCTGCCTCCAAGGAGGGACCCTGAGCAAAGCAACCCCTGGGCTTTTACCCCCTCACAGCCCAAGCACACCAGCCTTGCTCTTCCTCCCAAGCCATCAGCTCCTGCCATGGGTCCCCTCACCTGGCTGTGCCACAGGTCCCTGTCCCCCTGCTGTGCAAAGGGTGGCAGTTCATGGCTTCTTGTCTCAGAGGTACCTCGAGTTGTGTTCCCCACACAGTGAGGTCCTGCCATTGCTGTTACAGTTGCCCCACATATTTTTGACTGATTTAGATCCTTCTGGGAATGTGGATTTCATCAACTGTTCCTTGATGAGACTTGGCAATGGCACCACTGTGAAACATGTTGCCACTTAAATCCTCATTTTACTCGTTTTTGCTATTGACATATGTCCCCCGTACCCATTTTCCATATGAAATAAACCCAGATTTAAGTAATTCCAGTCCCATGTTTCTTAGCTTGTTGAATCAACTCCATGAAATATTCTATCATTATCAACATAATGAAATACCATACATCATTACCTCCCAGCTATATCCTTGTTTTCCCACTGCTCCCTTTGCCTCCTGGACAACCTTGTGGAGAGTTGCTGTCTAAATCCTTTAAGTAACCCAGCCACTACTTCCCAAAGGTACTTCTGACCTTGTCATCAAATGGAAGGATCATAATCTCCTTCCTCACTTTTGCCCACTCAGCTGCCTGAAATGAGGTTCCTTTGTCAATTTACTCCTACAGCATCGTTGCCTCAAGCAGTCTCCTTGTTCCCATACTTTATTCTGACTAAAAGAATCTCTTTATCAGTGTTTTCACCTTTGCCACCACCTTTGCAGCTTCTTTATTTCCATTTCTCTTTTTATTTTTTTCCCCCTGCCTGCAATAGCCTCCAGATGATTAGCTTTAGTTAAAGGCCTGTCCAAATTTGTGTCTTACTACTGGTACCTGCATTTATTACATTCATTTGCATTCAGTTAAAAATACTTAAACACATATGCGTTAAAACCCTGGAGATTTGCTTTTGAGAAAGAAGGCTATGTCCATACCTCAGATACTATGGCTCTGCATGAAAATATAGGCACAGGGGCCTCCACTAGGTTTCATAGAACTCTGAATTTCCTGGAGTCATACTCATCGTTCTAATACTATAGCCTTTGTCAATGGACAAAGGGGACACTGACTTTCAGCAAGGTAAACTTTATTTTTAGAGCTAGGTAGAGCTGGAACAGTTTCTGGCTCAGTGTTCATGAATTCAAATACAGGTTCCAACAGTTACCTCTCTAAAGCCCTAGAAAAGTAATTTTACCTGTTTATTTCTTTATGAGACTATTACTCCATTTTTGTACTGAAAGAATTAGGTGTTTTAAAGCATGCCCTTACCATGGAAATGCCTTATTTCTAGGAAACGATTGTGTAATTTCTCTCACCTCTTTCTTCTTCTACCCCTTCCCCAAAATCTCCAAACCCCACATGCCATCAAAATGCAGGCAAAAAGTGAATGAGTGTGCAGAAATTTACCCGTCTGTTCAAAACAGAAGAATAGCAGTCTGTCAAAACAGAAGTCAAGAAGGAAACTGTTGAGCAGGTAATTTACCCTTACAGTAAAACAAAAGAAAACAAACAAAAATCACTGTCATGAATAATTCAAGGAAAACCCCCAAACTCTCCCTTTCCACAGGGAATATATTTGTGAACCTTTTTTAAAAAATCAAAGTTAGTGACTATAAGTTCACCTCAAAGTTCTCTGTAAGTATTTTCTCACAGTAATTTTTCAGACGCTGTTAGAAGTTTCTTTCAAATTAAATGGAATGCAGGATTTAGAAAAAAAAGAAAAAAACACTTGGTCAAATTTATAAAATAAATGAACAGAGAAGTGGTGTTTCTTTCATGAAATGACACAAAATTGATACTATTCCACTAGATCTTCACTATTTTTTTTTCCTTCAAAGTAGGTTGAGATGCAAAAATAACAAAAAATTATGTAAGGTGAAAACCAGAGGAAATTCCTTCCACAAAGATCTAGTAATTTCCACTTAAGAACCTGAACCTTGTTTTATATGTAACTTTTATGTCCTCAAAGTACCTTTTGCTCCTTATAAAAGTCAATCACTTCTCTAATGTAAAACATGCTTAGGTACAGCAGATTATAGCTTAAAGTAGCACTGAGTAAGCCAATATATTATAAAGGTTACCAAGAATTTTCTGCTCAAATTTACAGAAAAAAAAGTAGCATTGGTAACCTGCAAACTCTGAGACATATCCTGAAATCCTACATTTCAGAGTAATTTAGATCTGAGATTTTAACTTTTCATCCCTCATTAAGCTTCCTGTGTATTGAAAGACGACCTGTTCTTCACTGAGCCTGGGAACAATTATGCACATGCTAAAGTTAATATGCTGTAAGTAATCATTGCAATGACCCTTAGTGCATATAAAATTAAGTAGGCATGTATATCCTAGCAAGTTTTAGGCCACACTTTATTTTATCACACAATTTCTTTTTTAGTCACTTTTTTTAAATTGGCAATAAAGAACGGTAAGAGAGGCCTTTGTGAAACTCGGTGAAATCAGAGACGACAACAAATTGTGTGAGTCACCAGCATGGCCTGCCTCCTTCTACAATATCTAGGCAAACAGTGATTATTAAGATTTCTTCCATTTCTAAATAGTTATCATGGCTAAAGTGCTGCACTAAGAAGTGTCTCTGGTCATTTCTTCATGAAAAGAATTCTCCAGGCTAAGGTCTTTATGTTTTATCAGGAACTCACCCAATTCCATCAGTCTCTGAAAACATAGGGATCTCCTTGCTTGAAACTCATTGCACACAGCCTGAGCAGGACCTTTGGAAGAAAAATGGTTCTGTCTCTCCTTCTAACTTCACCAGACAAAGACCTGAAGGCTTGGCTTCAGGTTCCTGAGATAGATGGCAGTGAAGAGACCAGTTTGCAGCTTTCTTAGTCCGTGAGTATTTGGAAGCTTGGATCCTGCCAGAAGGGAGATTCATCACAGGGAAGTCTATGATGCTCTGCAGCACAAACGCTTTTAGCGGAAGAAGTTATGTGTCAAGAATGCAAATTAAAATACCTATTCTCTACAACAGCTCTCAGGTAACAAAAAATAGTGTTATAAAGCAAAAATATGTGACAAGGAAAAAGAGCAGGAAACGTCTCCCAGAAACTCTTGTAAAGAAGAAATAATGCCATTCCCTACTCACTGAAAGATATAATGGTGACTGGGGAGACTGAGAGAGACAACAAGGGACAAAAAGGAAGATAAAAGAAGCAATGCAAAGGAGTTACAAACTTAGTTTTCCTGTTTTGAAAGGCATTGGAGTGTGGCCCTTTTGGATTATTTGCAAAGCATGTAGCAAACACAACAAAATAGTGTGGAAGTTCAGCTGTGACTCACTGTGTTTGTAGACTGCACGAGGACTTGATCTTGAAACAGCAAGGTAAAAAGCAACACTTCTGTGAAAACAGGTAGCTTTGCATCTGTATCATTTTACTTAAGTATCCATTCAAGTCTTCCATAAACTTGTGCAAACAGAATAGACACTGTAAAAAATAACAGATACATGAATTGAGTGTCAGTCCTTGAAATGAAGAAAATTCTTAAAATCATGGTGCATTGAAAGCAAGACTCTCAAAGGCTTCTTAAAGAGTCAAGTATGTCTTCCTTACAGTCCAATCAGAGGAAAAAAAAAATACAAGTCTTCTCCATTTTCCTCTTATTTACCCTGTAGAACTAAGAAAAAACTAAGAAAAAACTGCCTCTGTTTCACCAGAGAAGAGGGTGGAATTGTATGTATTTTTTCATGACCCAAGTATGGGGCTACAAATCCCCAGGCTCCATAAGAACCCTCAGTGATAAGGGCATTCCAGATCACCCCCTAACAGTTCCCTGCTGTGAGCCTCCCTCCAAATTTGCCTGTCCTTGTTTTTGCAACATATGTTTCTGTGCCTAGCAAGTCTGGCCTCCCCATCTTAGGATCCTCACCTTCCTGTCTTCCTCATTTTCCCCCAGGCAAGTCCCTTTTTACAGGAAGTAAATAGTTAATGATAATTCCCTGTCTTTTCCTCACAGCCTCCTTTGTCATCCAAAGGCTTGGAAGCATCTCCTACATGTGGCAGCATCTAAGTATGGTCTAATTTAATGTGTGAATTTCAGCTCATTCTTATTCAACAACAGCATTCGAGCATATGTGAGCAATTCAGCTTGTGGGTAGGTTCTCCTGAAGTCAGCGGGGTTGCAAACACAACTTTTATGTCTTGCTGGATCATATTTACTCCAGAGTGATCTCCTTAGTGCCTGGCCATGGTGTGAGCAACAGGAATCAATTCAGCTCTGAGCAGGCATTTCCTGGATGCATTGAACAGGGGATGACATGTGTATGCATACACACATGCACAGATATAGATATAGGTATATTTGGGATGCATATACATCCCACACACATTGCTTCTGACAAGATATGAGCAGCATAGCTCTTCCTCCAAAGTCACAGCTAGTTTTATATTAAGATATCATCACACTGACTGGGATGGAAAAAATGCCACCACAAGCTTTCAAAGCCTAGCCTAACTCACCAGGTTTGTTTCAAAGGCTTTGGACTAGACATAAGGCCTTGATTTGGACACTGACAGACTTTCTGCTAGACCTGATATGAACACTGAAGACTTTCCCTGCTTTAAAGTCCAGTTCTTCCCAAGCAAGTTGTTGTGGTCCTTCGAGTATCTCTACCAGCTAGACTTTGTTCTCCTGTCAGGGCCAGGAGCCCACTACCTCCAGACTTGGCTGGCAGCCTGGCTGCCTCCTGCTGCTGCCTGGGAGCCTTCAGGCAGCCTGTGCTCACCAGCTGCCTGTGCTGCCTGCCAAGGCCCGCGAGGGAACCACGTGCCACCGGCCACCTGGCACGGGAGCCCCGGCTGCCTGCCACCCCTGCCCAAGCCCAGCGGCCCACCACACGTTAGAGAGGTGCCATAAGGTCTGGTTTACCAGAGCTTCCTCTGGGAAAGCCCTGTCCTCACTTCAGCCTGTCCCTGAGACCTTGGAAAACCCTGTGCCAGCAGCCACTGCTGCCCTTGTTCCAGCAAACGCTGGTGGCTGCCGGGCACTGTGGAGTGGCAGCCCTGGACTCCTCCAAGCAGCTCTACCACCTGCCCTTCTCCTCCAGCAGTTGCTGAGATATTCCTGCTCACCTCTCCCTCCCCTTGGGTGTCAGGCTGCATGCTGGGTTAGAGTGAGTGACCCTCAGGTCTTACACACTTTGTCCACTCAGTGTCCGCGGTTCCTCTCTCAGGGATAAGGCAACGGCTGTTGCTGCTCACCTTTGTTGGGATTGATGAAAACCTCCACCTCCCACAACTGCTGCATTCCTCTTCTTCTTTCTTGCTCCAGAAATGCCACGTATCCCCGGTGTTTAGTGCATTCCTTCACATGTTTTGAACACTTAGAACATAAAGGAAGGGCCAATCTGTAGAAGGAAGGGCAGTCACTGGTGTTGCTCTGTGACATTTGTAGCTTCAACCCTTGCCATCTTTCCAGATGTTGCAGAAATACTCAAACAGCTTCTATAACAATAAAAAAGAAATTTCAAAAATTTCAAAAAGTTTTAAATCTGTTCTACATGACTACTCGTGGAACCAACATTATTTATTCTAACAAACTGTACTTGTATTTAATGTCATGCAGAAATAGAGTGTGCATATTGAAATGCTTGGGGTGACCCGTTGTTCCCTAGACAGTACAGGAAAGTCCTACAGAAATAACAGTAACAATTCTTCCTTTCTAAAGAGATGTTTCTAACCCTAGATGCCCTGGGATCCACATTCACCAGATTTATGTGTGCTCATGTTCCCTGGGAGATGAGCATTTCTCACTGTTCCCATGGTGTGAGTTGTCTGTGCAGGCTTCTGCAAACTTGTCCCTCGTGCCTCATCCCCGAGACCCTGCACTGGAGATCTAGAAGGAAGGATTTGCACTCAGCTGTTAACATTGCTTCTCAAATTTTTAACCTGAAGCAAATGTTTAATGAGATATGAAAGGGATGCAAGAGCAAGCAGAGGTTAATGCAAAATTAATTTGTCAAAAGAGGATCAGAGATGCTAGGCTCAACTACGAAGCTAGCCATGAAAAAGATAATTTCAAAATAAAAAATAAGTAAGAGAGGAGGAAGAGGTGTGTAGAGCAAGGAGGAAATAAGGTAAGAAACAAATAAATGGAGAGGAATATTTGTCCTGAGTAGTCTTTTATCTGTTTCTATTATTTCTCATGCTCTTGAGTTCTAAGCTAAGATCAATTGGGATTAATCAGTTGTATAGAAAACACGGAGAACTCATTGCAGGCTTTTAGAGTTTAAATTTGTTTATTGAGCACAATTTGGTTAGCATCAGGTGCTGAAGTTACAGACACCAACAGTAGCATAGAAATTACTTTATTTAGCTCTCAGTTGGAAGTTTCTATAGCAACTGGGTCCTATAACAGAAAGCTGAGTTTCTGGCACACTAATACTGCTGCTGCTTGAGATTGTTAACACTGTATTTTTGGAGCACTCAGCTGTTCCTTAATACTTTCTAAGCCCCAACCCCCCTTTTTCTGAGGTCTTCAGCATAAATCTGCCTGCTTAGTCACACTTGCAATTGTATCTTTTGCTCTTAACCTTCCTTCTTTGGCTGCAACAGAAACTTTTTATTTCAGTCCAGATTCGGCTTCCTTGGAAGGGAAGCAGCGTGCCCTGTCCTGCGTTTTCCTGCTGGGCAGACCTGGAGGGAAGGGACCGGGATGCTGATGTTGTCAAGAGTGTCCAGATTAGGACGCCCCTCCTGGACCTACTACTGCTTGTAAATTTATACTTAGGGCAAATTCTGTGGATGTAACTCGTGCCCCAAATTCAGAACACAATCACAACTTAATCTGAAACCAACTCGTGCTTTTAGGTAGGGTCAGAGTAAAGCTGTGACAGCATCCCAGTCCTTTCCCTCCAGCTCTGCCCAGCAGGAGAACGCAGGACAGGGCACGCTGCTTCCCTTCCAAGGAAGCCGAATCTGGACTGAAATAAAAAGATTAGAGACCTCATTGCAATTCCTCTTTGTATTGGAAATTCATGGCTGAGTACCACCTTCAGATATTGAACTCCAACTGCCAAACTCCTCGATGCACTTTTTGTCTTATCCTTACATTATCGAGCTGTGCTTAAAAGTTGTGGGAGTACTCCATACGGAGAATTGTATTATTGCAGAGTGAACAGATGTTTCTTTTACCTGTAAGACATCTTTATTTATACATCTTTCACAGCTGTGATTCAATAGCCTTTCGTAGCTACTAGATTTATTTTGAGGGGACAAACTCAAACATTTGCATGAGCTGTTGGATGGAGATGTAAAACATTGTTAGGAACAGAAGTAGGTGTTTGGTTGGCTCAGCAGTTAACAGGCATTGTGCGATTCCTTTCTTGGTGTGTGGGTGGTATTTTTTGTTTTTGTTTTTGTTTTTTTTTTTTTAAATTAATTTTTGTCCCAAAAAACATGGATAAAACAATGGCAGTTTGAATCATGAGACATTTATACACTCTAGTACACTCTACTTTTTAACGTGTCTAGTTTAATTCCCTCTACATCAAAGTGAAATATGTTTTCTGCTCAAAACCCTCTGGAGATGTCCCTTATGCTGTCCTGGAGACCTCTGCCCCATGAGGAAAAGTGCCAGCTATCTCAAAGCCACAGAAAACAAAATCTCATGTCTGTGAAATGCAAATTGAAATTTGGAGACTCAGGCACAGCACAGAACATATGTTTTGAGTAACAATAGCTTCAAGTACCCCTAGGCAGGTGGCCACTGCAAACACAATTAATTCTTGTGGCTCTTCACACATGGCAGAGCCTCACTTTACAGCTCAGGCAGCAGCTCCAAGGGGGCAGAGAAAGTGAACCCTGCAAGATGACCTGGCTGTGCACTTTAGGAAAGCTGTAAGAGCACTGAGAGTTGCATGGGTTTTGGGGTTTTATTTTTGCAGAAGGAAGAAATAGAACAAACCTGCAGTTAACTGCAATCAGGTCCAGCCCTGATCTGTGTTGGGGAAGTCTAGGTGGCTGGGATATTGGCTTTTTGCTTCTGTTATCTTTCCAGTGCTATTCACTTTGGCTGTCTCTTATCATTCCTAATAGGGGCTTTTGCTTTTCCATCTGACCTTAATAAAATGGGATCATCCTTGCTAAAGTTTATAGGATTGCTATTTTAAGTGCTGGCAGTTTGAGAATACCTGTGTGAAGAAATGTTTTCCTTTTCCAGAGCCCTGATTTTTTTCTGCCCAGTCCTGGAATGGCTTCCTTGTCCTGGAATATTGATCTGAGGCCATGTGTGAGATGCTGCAGCCTGTCAGGGGTGTCCCATCAATCCAGGCACATTCTGTCTCTGGCAGCTGTGGTCATTCCATGTCTCTTGCAGATCTCTTCCAGGCAATTTACATCTTGTTCTCTAAATTCTTAACATCTCACTGCTGAGTTGTTGGGAGGGCCTGTTTTGGAAAATGAAATCAGAACCCCAGAGAAACCTGTGTTTCCACACAGTGCTGAAGGCCACCAGAGTCTCTGGGAGACTGGTGAGAAGATTAAAATGCTGGAATCTGTTGCCTTAGGATCATTCTTCTTGTCTGCAGTGAGTCATCTGGCATCACAAGCAATCTCAGCATGACCTTCTGCTGCTCTTTGTGCCCAGAGAGCCACACAAATCCAGCAGAGGATGTGCTGCCACCATCTCTTGGCAGAACACTTCTCCCTGCAGCACTAAAGGTTTTCATTTTCTTCTGTTTTGCCGTCCCAGGTTTCTGGCTTCTCTCTTCACAACCTTTGAAGAGTTTTTTTTTCAAAATGGCAGCTGCAAAGGTCATCTCTTTTTGTGTTTCTTCCTTGCTTGGAAACAGGAATCGTGCTTTAGAATAGAGATGCAAGGCAGCTTTCCAGAGCATGAAAATCCAGTCACTTAACACCCTGTCTCCAGCCTGCAAAAAAAACCCAAAAAACCAAAGAAACCTGACCAAGAAAGAATAAAAGCAAACAAACAAAATTAAACAGAAGAGACTGAAAAATGACTATGTACTGATTTGACTTTTCTGTACTCTGTTTTTTTTTTCCTTAAACATAAATAGATGTGTTAACTATATTTTAAGTTTTCTACGTTAGATGTAGTTATTGAAATTATATTTTAAAAGATTAGAGGAGGTTCTCTTTAGAAGAGAAGAAATAGTAATTGAAAAGCTTCAGCAGTTTTTTAGACTTACATAATTTTCCTTCATTAATCCACATTGATTCGTTTTTGTCCATTTCGGGTAATACTTATGCTATGAAACATGATTTACCACATAATGTACATTATGTAGGAATAAAAAGTAATTTACAAGATGTGTTAATTCCTTCATGTAAGTCCACTAGGAAAACACTTCAGTAGTAGATCACAGATTAAAAGTGCGTATTTTATGGCAGTTTCCAAGAAAAATCATCAGTGAAACACTGTGAGGTAAAGAGTTTGCTTTATCTTAGGCTGCATCTTAGGATACTGTATGGCTCTGCTTAGAGTAAATAATTGCCAGTATTGTCCAGACAATGGTTCTGGTTATTATCAGTCTTATATTTGGAAAAAGAAACAATTCTTAATGTTTAAAACAGCTATTTAACTCAAAGATGATGACAAAGGCAAACACTGGAGTTAATTTCTTCTGAAAGACACCACATTTTATTTATGAGAAGAGGTAGAATCTAGTTTTTGCAACTACAAATTTTATGGAAAATCTTAACTGTGAGTATGTCACTTGATGAGAATGGAAAGCCACTCATCAAAAAAAAACAACAAACCTCAAAACTATAAGAAGGATGTTTTAAAATGTCATAAAAATTCTCTAAAAGGAGAAGTTGAGGCATAGAGTGATTATACTATGTATTTTTCAATTAATACACAATTTTTTCTAAATTAAGTGCATTTTGAAAAATTAAAAGTTGCAATTGTAATAGTGTAACCTCACCAAAATTGAACTAAAGCTAAATAAATCTTAATTTTAGCATTAGTATTTACACAGAGATTATCTTTGTAATATGTGTTATGTTTTGGGACTCTGGGGTAATGGACTAAGCTCAGCTTGGCTCATTTAAAAAAAAAAAGCCTCTTTTCTAGCTCCCTAATATTTTCAGCTGCATTTATCAATTAAGAAAACCAAGAACTTCAGCTGATTCTAGATTATGAGCACACAGATTTTGAAGAACTAAATATATAAATTGAAGATTTACAACGGCACTAAGAAAATATAAACCGGAAATAAAACCTGAATGTGGGAACAGCAATTCCACATTGAGTTGGAAATTAGTGAAGGCAAGGGGCATCATTGACAAAATTAGAATAGAAGATATTTTGTTGAAAGATCCAAAAAGTACAAAGTAGTCAAAGTCTACTGACACCCATTGTCCTGCTTTAAGTGTTAATGAAATATTGCTTGGAATTAAACTGACTACATGGGCATGCCATTTTCAGTGCACTCTCTGAGCATTTTCAGAATCATGGAATTACTGACAGCTAAAATACTGTGGAATTGTCCAATTTAGGCAAATCCTGTGTTGAAGATGTTGACCTTTTGAAAATTGATTCCTTCTGTACATTGGGTTTTGCTTCCCCTATCTTGTTTTTCCTTTAGCAATTATTCATCTTTTATGGCCTCCTACAGCTAAAAGCCTCAGCAACAGGAACATTTATTCAGAATCAGAATGGAAGGTCTGGTACTTTTCTGTACATTAAAGGAAAAGAAAGTTCAATTTTCCTTCTGAAAAGCACAAGAAAGGCCATTACACAAGATGTAAAGACAGAGAGAAAAAGGGGCTGAATTCCCAAAATATTTGATGGCAGAAGTAATAATAGCAATGAATGAGGCCACATAAATGATTCATGAGACTCATTTTTTTACTATTGTTACTAAAAAGAGGCTCATTATTACTCAGAAAAAATGCTTTGTTGGTGATGTAAAAAGAAATCAGTATTTGCTATCAATTACTTTCATTAACACTGGGCCTTTGTACACAGCTTTAGAAATATATTTTATAACAATATAATTTTGTAATTTCATCCCTACCGTGCTTTGAGCCTTCTGATGCTCACAAATCTCTTTAATACCCCCACTCTTGCTGATAATAAAAAGTCTTCTGGGTGCAGTAACAGCTAAAAATACAATAGTAAATGATTCATATATTACCATTTCAGAGGTCAAAATGGGTAACAAAGAGACCACAAGCACATAAAATAAACATCCTACTGTAAAACAGAGGCAAGTTGTAGCTTCAGGATTATCACTTTGAAGAGATGTGCCTCCTTTAAGGACATTTTCTTCTCTAGTTTGAAGGCTGTTAGAAATATCTGAACATATGTTCTGAGGCAATGAAATTTCAATGGGATATTATTTCCTTTTAAATCCCAATCCTTAAAACACTGACTTGCAACATGAGACAGCAGCAAAAAAGAGTCAAGCTAAGAGTGCATATTTAGCAGAGAGATATGGGGAATAAATAGAGCTAAAACTGCTCTTTTTGATTTTGTAAACAGTGTGTCATTAGAAACCAATGAAGACAATAGAGAATGGGATTACTATGCAACCATTTGAGAGATTTCAATCAATATTTAAATAGTTTTTGAGAATTTAATGTAAAACAGGGAGCTTTCTCAAATAAGCAATCAAACCAGCCTATTAAGGCTTTAATCACCATTATGCCTGGGTGTTCCTGTGCTTTAGAATAAACTGCTTGAGGAAATACTATTGAAGTGGTACCTCTGGCATTTACCTTTCTATTGTTTATGTGTTGGAGTTTTTTTTGTTTGTTTTGTTTTGTTTTTTTTTTCTAACTACTGTATTTTATCTTGCTTGCTCCTCAACTTCGAAATATAATAAATCCTTCCTAAATCTAGTTAACAGTAACTGAAGAAAAAAAAAATAAAAAGGAAGGAAAAATACACCAAAACACAACATTCTTGATAAGGCTACAAATATGTAAAAATTACTATGAGGCAAATGAGGTCAACCTCACCATTGAAATACAGAGATTGTGCATGTGTGTGAATCATGTAGAATTACTAGTGGGCTGTAGAGATTTTGCTGTGAACAATTACTCTTAATTTACCATAAAAACTTGTTATTGAACCTTCAGAAACAGGAGCTAGTATAGGACCCGTTGTCCATCTATGCCCTGCAGTCGAGACACTAAAAAATTGGGCATCTGAGAAATATGTGCTTTAAAATCATGCTGTGGTTAAAAACTTGACAGATGAGGTTCAGTGTTCCTGTATAAATGGCAGAATGGCATTGCAGACATTTGATGAAAGGAAAGGAAAGAAACATGAGAAATCTTTGCCTCTTTCCGAGAAGCCAGAAAGTTTAAGCAACTTTATTTTGATTAATCAGATGAAAGAAAATACTTACAACACAGAGAAACTGATGTAGGTAATCCCTCACATGTTCCATGGAACATTTTGTACTGCTCTGTCATGAACAATTTTATAGCTCAACAACAAGGGATCCAGCTGGTTTTATAGATTATCTGTAAGAAGGAGAAATGCAAACCACAGTGAAAATAAAAGGATTCTACAGTACTCATATTTATTCTATTTTTTTTTTCTATGAGGGATGGGTTTTACCTGCTTTTTTTTAGGGCAGTGAATATACTGGAGAAGAGGGATGAAAATAAATCAATAGATGGAAATCTTGCTTTGAAAGTAGCAAATAGGAGCAAAAACTATGTGTTGTTATAATGCTAAGGGAAATGGTAAGCAGGTTTCAAAGCAGGAGAGAAATGCAAATTTGACATCTTACATAACTTCCTACTTTGCACATTAATATTAAAACTGCATAACTGTGATGCAAACTACAGCTACTGCTGGGAAGAAGCACTTTCTGTCAGGGATAAGAATATTGCAAAAATCCCTTATTTTCTGCTCAAAACTTCAACCTTCACTCCATAAAATGTTCTAGTCACTGTACTGTCCTGATGAATTTTCAGTTTGAATGAAAGTGGTCTTCCCTGGAATTCTTCAGTTCAGAGAGAGTGAAATACATTTACATTTGCCCGAACTGCTGAACCACTGAAACTGGGGGTCTAACAGCTGTTTTTCCCACTATATATGCTGAAAACCTTCCCAATCAATAGATTGTCTTGCCTTGATGCCTTGACTCCTAAAATTTTTGGATAGCTCAAATACAAATTTGAAGTGAATATCAATTAAACGTAGAGAAACAAATTCAAGATTAACGAGAAGTCACAGAAACTTTGACTACAATTGCAGATCACAGGAAAGTTTCAAAGAAAAAAAAATAGGAGAGATTATAGAAAAGATATAACCAAGTACATATCACCAATTTTAATTGACGATGGACATTCAGCCTTTTGAACACACTANTGTAACAATTAACAGTATTTTACAAGGTGTGTTAGCCAGAACATGTGGTTCAGTTGCTTTGTCTTTCCATTCTCTCTCTGCTAGGACTGAGTGTTCCAGGAAACACAATAATGTTTCCCTTTTTTAAAAGAAGACCTCTAACTGCATTTCAAGTAATTGGAGGAACTAAAGTAATACTTCTAATGGAATCTTTTACTTTGTATAAACAAAGTCAAACATCATAAACTTGCAGGGGAAGAGAGAAACAAATGTTTGTTTCTATAGCCAGTCCTTCATTAGAAGCAGCAGTTTTTAATGAACTCAGATCTAATCCTTTGTCTTGAAAACAATGAAGCTCCATCGTTCTAGATCCTGTGACCCAAATGTCCCAAGTAGTATTGATTCATAAGGCCATTAAGAACCCGAGTCCCTTAATGGAGTAAATGGCATCTTTAATAAGATATCTCCCGTGTGTCTTACCAGAAAACACTTGTGTAATGGCCTAAGAGATGCTGGACATAAGGGGCTGGATAATTGAGTATTGTATTAGGACATAAATATGTAACACAATTCCAAGAAATGACAGCCATGTCCATCCACATCCCGCTCCCATTCCTCACCCCTCACTTACTAGAAATTGTTAATGTTATTGCATTCTACACTTGAAAAGAAGAAATATACGGACATGACTGTTACTTATACTACCCCTGAGCATAATTTGTGCTGTTCTGCATTAGTGTTCAATATCTACAGAACTGAACTTGGAAAACAGGAAGGTTTTGTGAAGAAATAGAAAGCTGATCAAAAGGAGGCAAAAAAAGAAGAAAGCAGAAATTGGAGGTGGTGATTCCATTTACAGCTTTGGGTAACATACTGCACAGGTGTAAAAGGTAAGTGTCAGGCATTAGCTTTTACTGTTCATTTAGCAGAAGAAGGAATTTGGAAATGGAAAGAAATGGCAATTGTGAGTCATGTAGTCAGCGTCAGAGACAGCTTGCAAGCTCATGGTAGACACAGCATTGTGTAACAGGACCATTTTAAAGTTTATGACTGAAAAAATAAATCATGAATTTACAACAGAAGAAAGAACCAGAGACTGAATTAACTAATGCCAGCGAGGATTTTTTTATACTATTGTTTGAAATCGTATTGATATATTTTCTGTTCAAACTGGAATATAAATTTGGTAAGCCTAATTCAGCAACACAAAAGCAAAAGCAAATATTGCTTTAGCTATTGAACTTGATGCTTAGAAAATTATTTAAAATACCTAAAACCTCAGTTAGAGATCCCAGATCTGAAAGATAATATCCAACAAAAATTGTTGCTTTTAAAAAAAGCTACAAATTCAAGATGCTTCCTCTGCTAGGAGAACTGGACACATTTACCAGGTTAGTTAACCAGTTTACCAGTTAGGACTTATAATTAATCATTCTAGAAGAGTTAGGCAAGAGAATCACTGAAATCTAGCCACAGTTTCCTATTCTGAAACAACCTGAGCACACATTAAGACAGAATTTAATGGTCAATTGTTTGTTCACACTCTGGTAACCACCATTATCATAATACTAAACACTAAAAA